>JADRCC010574096.1:4717-20044 GCA_019843855.1 Hylomyscus alleni | reverse complement strand
GAGATGCTCAGAAGTGAGGTTGCCATGGTGAGATTGAACTGTGTATGTGAAACTCATTCTTGCCCTGTGGACAAGGCTGGAGGGTGTGAGGGGGGTCCCCCTCTCCCCGCCCCCAGCCAGAGGACAGAAATGCACACAGTTGCCTTCATGAAATCCAAAGGAACAACTCTCAGGCTAGTGTGACTGAGCTCATGAAGGTGTGGGCGAGCACAGATGAGACCACTCAGGTCAGGAGGGTGCCCTGGCAGTGGGAGGTGCTGCCAGGGAATGAAGGTGAGTGCAAGGGTTGCCTGGAACCACGAGGGCTGGACAGTCTGTTAAAGGCTTGTGGCCAAACAGGTGGGCATCTTTTTGAAGCCAAGTGACAGCGGGAGGGGTTCTAAGGCCTGGAGCCAATGGGTCATGAGCTCGTCATCTGGAGACAGATTCTGATTTCCCCTCATTTCCAGAAGAGGAAGGCAGGCCTTGGAGGCCTTCTCAAAGTCACACACAGCTCGTTAAGTGGTACCATTGCAACTCCATCTGGCCTGACATGAACCCTAAAGCCCATGATGATCTCACACAGAGGAACTTGGCTTCAACCAGGCGTCCCTGGATCCCAGCAGCAGATTCAAGGGGCTCTTCCAAGATTTGAAGACAAAAGTAAGTGTAAAGGAAAGGCACTGTGGTTGTTCAAGCACCCACATATTCTGGCTAACCCTGGGTGCGGAGGTCAGAGACAGGAGAGGAGCAGTCTAGGGTTGGGCTGTGATAAAATATTCCCTGTGTTATGCTAAGAAGTGAGAAACCTGGAAAAGCCACACTGACAGCAGCTTGTACTTAATTGTGTTAAAATGTGTATGTGTGCGTATTTGGTTAACAAAGCAAGACTCTATTAGCACCTAAAAATATACGTATCTATCCATATGAGATGCCATTATGCAACATTTAGATGACTTTTGAAGAGTTTTTACTGACATGGGGGAATTTGCCCGACATGTTTTAAAGAAAAAAAAAATAGGTTACAATAATACTGGAAAGATGGATGACCTCAATTTCTATTTAAAAAAGAAAAAAACAACCTGGTAATATTATGAACAAGTTTGCCAGACCTTTTAAAAATGAAGCTTATGTATGCTGTTTGAGTATAGAAATAAAAATGCTTAGAAAGAAACATAATGAGTATGTTAATGACTCCATGAATAAATTGCAATCAAAAGACAAAAATGGTGGAAAAGGAACATTTATACTAAAAAGGATTAAGAGACTTAGGAGACATTGAATCAAATTCAAAATGCATATTTTTAAAACGTGTGTGTATGTATGTGTCTCTCTCTATGTGTGTATATATATATACACATATACATGTATATATGTTTATGTGTGTATGTATACACATATATACATATATCCCCCAAATCAGGGTTTCTATGTAGGCCTGGCTATCCTAGAACTCACTCTGTAGATAGACCAGGCTGGCTTCAAACCTACAGGGATCTGCCTGCATCAGCCTCCAGAGTGCTGTGATTAAATACATTCATCACCATATCCAATAAAAGGGCCAGAAATCCCAGATGAAATTATGTAATGTGTAGGATTTGCTTGAAAATAATCCAAGTGGGTACAAGGGTGGGGATCTCAACGGCTTAAGAAGGGAGATTGAGCTGAGGTTGACTGGCAGGACTCGAGAGCTTCAACTTACTGTCTATTTTCATGTATGCACTTCTTTTCTATGTTTAAAATGTTAGTAGTTCTTTCTAGATTATGGGAGAGTTTCTCTTTTTTTCTATTTATCCTATTTGAGAAACATAATGTGCTGGGAACTGAACTCTGGCCTCTGGAAGAGCAGTGAGCACTCTAAGCCTGTGAATTCCAAGAATGTACTGTTCTATGGGGGTGGGATAGGGGGTAGAGAGCTGCTATTTGTTTGTTGAACAACTGCCTGATCTGAAGGGGAGGGGGAAAGGGAGGGAGAGAAGGAGGGAGGAAGAGAGAGAGTGCGAGAGGGAGCGAGAGGGAGCAGAAATAATGTCTCAGAGCAGGATTAGAAGCTCACCCAGGTTAGAGAAGAATAACCCAGGAACCACAAAGAATAAGATGGTAGCAGAGACTCTGGGAACAGCTGCAGAACAGGACAGAGCCCAGGTTACAGCCTGAGAGAGAGAAATAGCTTGCTGGGCTCGAGGCTTGGAACAGTTGTTGGAATCAGAAGCCAGATCGGTGGCCAGAGAAGTTCAGTGTGGGAAGGAGAAACTCACAACCAGCAGGGACTTGGACTGTGATTTTTCTCCCTTTTGTTTGGGCAGTGTGACCTTACCACTGCCTTGAACTTCACCCTGGGTTACTAAAGACTTCAACACTGACCCAGCTCTAACCCTGATGTGGCTGGACAGAGGGGCTGGCAGACAGTGGGCCAGAGAGTGGGCAGAACAGCGGTGGAGGATGGTAACCAGTATTACCCCAAGAAAGAGAACTTGCCTTTCTTCATGCCCCTCTTTCCAGTGTGTTCATGCGTCTGTGCATGGTGAGAGGCCGCAGGGCCTTCGCATAGGTTCTTCCTGCACCTGGAATGCCCTTGTCTTCCAGTGGCTGACTTGTACTCCTCCTGCAGATTTCACCCGCCTTACTGCCTTCTGATCTCTTTCTGCTCTTTGACTAGGTCAACACTCAACGGCACCGCCACCTCCTTGAGACTGGGAACCACCTCTCTGGATCCCATAATGTATGGACTGCAGAAGGTCCTCACTACGTGAATGAAGAGAGGAGACTGGCACCTCTGGATCACACCCTGATGTTTTTGCTTCATCTTGGCCACTTTGGGGCTGAGTCAACCACAGCTGTGGGAGATCCCCTGAGCCCTTTTCATCTCCCCCAGAGTTCCGCTATGGATTCCAGACCAGCAAAGCCTCTCACTGATGAGAAGGGACAGCAAGGGAAGGACGCTTCCCCAGGAGGCACATGAGAACAACTGTTGGGGCTTCCAAGACTAGCAGCCACTGTTGCTTCAGGGCCAGGGTAGAAGGAACACAGTTGCCCTGTATGTCTCAAAACTACTGCAGCTCAAATGTCCCCTTCCTGGAAGCATTCCTTAATCTCCTCTTCCCTACTCCACTCTTCTTCACAGAACTCTGATTTCTAACTAGAGTTTATTTTTTTTTTTTGAGGGGATTGTTTATTTGTGTAGTGTGATTTACTGTCCTGCGGATGTTGCTGCTGGTGTTTCCTCCACTGACCTGGAAACTTCAGGGTTTGGGGATGGTATCTACTTGCTCACTCTTACAGACATGGCTAGTGCAGTGCCTGGCTCACAGTAGATAATACAAAACTCACTCAATGAATGAATACAAGAACAACCTATAGAAGGCTGGCAAAGCCAGCAAGGAGAAAGGAAGCCGCTGGGGTCAACGAAGGGGCAACAGCAACCCCAGCCTCTCTGGCTGCCTTTTAGGGGCCCTCTAGGAAGTGCTTCACATTCCTGATGCTGCGGACAAGCCTGCGCATGCCTAGGACACATGCCCACGAGTTGGAATCTGCCTGTACTCCTGGAGGCTTCTGGGTTCTTGTTGTAGCTAGGGTTTGGTTGGTGAGGAGGAAGCAGAATGGGAGCCCCTTAAAAATCACCATCTTAGCATCTGGGCAAACACAGAAAAGCAGCAAGCCCAAGCCTCGCTCCCCTCCCTGGAGTTCCCAGCTCCTAGCTTCTGCTTAGCAGGCTGGCCCAGATCCTATCCCACGCCCCTCAGACCAACTGAAGGTCTTTCTGCTGAACTCAATCCTCTTCCCCACCCCCATAGGGGCTTCTTGTCTCAGCAGGAATTTATCCTTGACTGAAATGAACAGCTGGGCCAGTCAGGAAGGGAGGTTGAGTAGTGGAGAGTAGTCATCAAAGGCTCTATGTGTGAGGGGCAGGAGGCGGGGCACTGGGGTGCTGGCTTGCCTACAAGTGCCAATAAATGAGACAGACAGGGATTGTGTGTGTGTGTGTGTGTGTGTGTGTGTGTGTGTGTGTGTGTGAAAGAGAGACAGAGACATACTGAGACTCTGAGTGAGAAGCAGAACAGACATGGAGACTGACACTGTATGCCTTAGATCAAAAAGAGAGGCAGAAAGAGGAGGAGAAAGAGGAGGATGGAGCATGGAGAGAGAACCACAGGGACACAGGAAATGACTGGACTGGGAGACAAACAAAGAAGACAAGTAAAGGGACAAAGGCAGAGAAGAGGGCGTGGAGGGACAGTCTGGCCTTGGGAAGAGTCAAATGTCTTCTTCCTTTATTGAGTACCTTGGCATGGCATGCACAGTACAGAAGTGTGTGCGGATGGAGCAAGAGACACAGGTGTGAGGGCTGGAGAAAGGGAGAGGCGGAGACTGCGGGGAGAATGCAGAAGTGAGAAGGTATAGGGGAGACACAAGCTGGAGAAAGGAGATGGAGACAAAACCCAGCAGGTAGAAGGGGCAGGGTGTGGAGTCAGAAGACAGCTTGGAGAAGCGTGGTGAGGGAGAGCTCCCTTGGTTCTCCTTAAGGGAAACTTTCTATTTCTTGTGTTGGTATGAGAACGTATCATTTTATAAGCAATGCCATCTCCAGTTTTGTGGTTTCCTTTTTCCACAGCTGGGCTGGTCTCTCTCCCGCTCCCTCTCCCTCTTTCTCCTCCATCTTCCTCCACGGTTCACACAAGGTTCTGACTGGAGACAGCCTGCTTTTCTCTGGCCCCACTTCCTCTACTCAAGTCACAGACTGGAGGAGAATGTAAACAACAGATACAAACGTCCTCCCCACCCCACCCCCACCCGTGACCCACCCCTTGGGTCCCATAGAGCCCTCAGGAGATCGGAAAATGTGCGTGTGGCTGGGAGAAGGGAGGAGGGTGTGTGGGTGAATCTTGCTTCAAAAATAGCTGGAGCAGGCATCTCTTTCTTTCTGTATAGCAGCCCCCAGAACACAAAAGCTTCCTGAAATCATGAAACGGGAAAGAAGCCATTTGTAGAAAATGCCGAGCCCTCCCCTCATCTTCTCCCACGTCATCAACGAGAAAATGCCGCAGAGAAGAGGGTGGGATGAGAAGTCAGTCACCTACCCGCTTGTGCCGGGTCTCTGGGCTTGAGAGAAACGCCAGTCAGTGTTGGGCGGGGCTTGCTGTGGAGGAAACAGAGATAGAGGCTTAGTACCCAACACATAGCTGTTACCAGAGCCCCTGGGAATGGGGGCAGGGAGTGGGTAAATGAAGGAAATGGGATAAGGTGGGGGAGGGTACACATGTCTCCAAAGGTGGGGGTGGGGAGAACCAACGCGGAGACTAACAAAATACTTCATTTGATCACAGTGAACAAGCACAGATTTCTTTGCTGAAGAAATGGATCCCTTTTTCCTTTTCCAGACTCAGAACTTCTGAGCCAAAATTCAAGGACCCAAAATGTCTTTTGTGGAACTGGAGAAAGAGTGCAGAAAAGTCACCCCCTACCACCACCACCAAGTGGCAGAGAGGCTTTTAAAATCCCACCAGTGCAAGGCTAGAACCATTCAGCTCCTCAGCTGGGAACAAAGCCTGGGCTGCAGCAAGATGGCTGCTGCTCTGGGTAACCCTTTTTGTGCCACGTTGTGCACTCACACATTCATAGGGACACCTCCTCCGGGCCCTCGAACTCAAAGACCTCTTCCCACAGCTAAATACATTATTAATTTAGGAGTCATGCCAGCCTGAGCCTTTATAGGGCATCCAAGCTCCGGGATGCCTCTCACCCCCAGAACTTCATGCTTCACAATGGCCTGTGACCAAGGAGATGGGAACAAGGCAGCTCTGTCCAAGGCGGAGAAAAGTGGCTGGGATGGAATCCAGTGGAACCACATTCTACAGGCTCCAGACACAGCCAACTGATCCGTATCCCTCTCCCAACCAGCCCGCCAGGGCGCACCAGCCACTGCTTAATTTCTAACTTCCGCCGGAGGTCCCTGGCAGGTGATATGTCCCACCACACATTCTCCTACAGCCAGGACTTCACCAGTTTCAGGGATGTGCTGGTAATTAATTCTCACACAGGCTCCCAGGAGGAGAGAGTGCGAGCATCTTAGATTACTCTGGGGAGAAGGAAGACCCAGGACTTGCCAATGACTCATACTGAGGTTCCAGAGTGACAGTGATGTGGGTGGGACCCAGAAACCTAAGACTCCTGGTGCATCAGGTGCCATTCCGGGGCTGCTGTGGAGCAGGATGCAGACCCTTGGCCACTGTACCCTTTGACAGTAGAATGGACGTGAGGATGTGGGAAGGTGATCTCCCAGGAAGTGGGGCTGAAACTTTACACCCAGTGAGAAGGGGGTGGGGAAGGGGGGAGGGGAGGGGAAAAGTTTGTTCAGTGAGTGTTGCAGAGGATGGAGAGCCCCAAAGACTTTCTTCCATATTTGAGGTCTTATTGAGGAAAGCGTCCCCCCCCCCCAATCCTGTCTCATATTAGCAAATGTTCATCTTTACAAGTTCCAAGTGCCAAACTGTTCAAAGCACACACTGGGGTTAAACAGACCTGCATCAGACTCTATCATCATTTATTCTAAACTTGAGAGCAAATTGCTTGACCTCTGTGAAAGTAACCACTAGCAGGCTGATAACTATTTGGAAGCAGTGGCAGGAGAGGCAAAGAACGTTTCCTGGCTCTTTGGTTTGTTTGGTTTGTTCTTTCTGGTTTGTTTTTGTTGTGGTGAGTTCGTTTTTGTTTTTGTTTTTTTTTTGTTGTTTAAAGACGGAGTCTGCGTAGTCCAGGTTGTCCTGGAACTCACTAAGTAGAACAGGCTTGCCTCGAACTCAGAGATCTGCCTGCCTCTGCAGAGTGTTGCTGGCTTTTTAAGGTGGTGTAGTAGGGCTCTTTCAATCAACCATCAAAAGTATCTGGATGTACTCCAAAATATAGACCCCATACAGCAGAGGCAGGGTGGAGGATGGACAGACTAAATTAAAGCTTCAGACTTTGTGCTTTTGTTTTTTTTCCATTTCAGTTTCCTTGTACATGAGGGCTACCTCTGGCACCTGGCAGAAGCTGTGGTTTCCCCATAGGTCAGAGGAGGGAAGATTTGCCAAGTCTCAGATACTCTGAGCATTCTCCCCAAATCCCGACCCTAGATCTTTGAGCACATTTACGACGGAGCCAAAGCCTAGTTTTGAATTCCCAGAGAAGGGATTCTCCAGGCTCCCACTTTCAGGAGGAGGACAGGGTCGCTGTTGACACCTGATGCCCGGGTCCCGACATTAGCCAACCTTATAAGAGAGGCGCAGGCGCTGAGGGTGAGGGGCTAGGTATAGAGCTCCAGGACCAGCAAGACCTGGAGCTAGCAGGTTCTGCCCGTCTCGAGCCTAGAGGGCCAGCGTCACTCCTGAATTTCTGGAAACCAACCCAGCTCAGGACCATGTAACCGGGTCGGCTGGGGAGTGATAGGCGAGTTGGGGAGAAACTCCTGAACCCTTACTTGGTCCGGGGAAGGCGTGGCCTGTGAACCTCACCAGGTCTCAGCCAACCAGGAACACCTTCCGGGGCGGCCCAGAGGGTGTGTGTGGGAGGGACGGCGCGTGGGAGTGACCAGCACCGAAGATACCATCCAGCCTTAGCCAAACGTCAGTGGTTGGCTGGAGGAAGCAGAGTTGAAGTTAACGACGGGTCGTGAAAGTAGGGAGAAAGCCTCAAGAGTGGAAGATCTCACTGGAGCTAGCGCCCGGGAGGTTGCAGTGTGGGTCTGTGGTGGCCTCTACACGGGACTCCAGCATCTGCCAGCAGCGAACTCACCAACAACGATGCGGGGCGCCACCCTTAATATGTGGGTTGGGAGTTGAGCCCACCTCCCCTCGCCCATAAACATCGCCCCCCTGCTCCCCTGCTCAGAACCCCAACCACTCCGATTGTCCACTTTCAAATGCATCCAGTAGATGTGCCAGCTTGGTACAAAGAGTGCAAGAGCAAAGCTACGTAGGTGGACCAGGCTGCTCCTCCATCGCGCCCCCCGGGGGTCGCATGGCTGCTCCCAGCCCTCACCTGGCTCCGCTCCCGCAGCGTACTAGAGCGGGAACGCAAGGTCTCGGGCTCCAGCGCCAAGGCTGAGGGCTGCTGAACGCTGAGGGGCCTGAGGAAAGTGAAGTCACTGCCGTCGGAGGCCGGAGAAAAGCACGTCCTGTAGCAATGGCTCTGAGAGTCTGTGGGCCGCAGGGTCACCTCCATGTACTTGAGTGTGCCATCTGAGCTCACCTGGAGGTTGGGGCTGGACTGCTTATAGAACTCCCTGGAGGGTGAGTCCTGGCCCCTGCAGCAGTGGCCCCCACCCCGATCCCCATCTTCATGCCTCCGCAGACACTTAGCTGACATGAAAGTGAAGGTAACTAAGGATAAGAGACTGACAGCTGCTAGCGCCACAATAAGGTAAAGGGTGAGGTCTGAGCGCTCAGGAGGGTGTGTGAGGAAGTCACTGGATTTAGGCATTTCCTCTGCGTCCTCATCCTCCAGAACCAGCAGTACTGTTGCTGTGGAGGATAGTGAAGGGTCACCATTGTCCCTCACCAGGACCACCACCTGTTGGGTATCAGAGTCATCCTCCAATAAGGCCCGGGCTGTGCGCACCTCACCAGTGTGTGCGGATATAAGGAACAGTCCAGGGGCTGTGGACTGTGGTAATAGAGAGTAAGAGAGCCATGCATTGTGACCAGCATCCGCATCTACGGCTGTCACCTTGGTGACCAAAGAACCAGGAGGAGCAGATCGGGGGAGACGTTGAGGGGCTGAGAACTCCCTGCCTGGTCGTGGGTGCAGCACAGCTGGGGCATTATCATTCTGATCAAGGACAAATACATGGAGAGATGTGTTGGCATGCAGTCGGGGAGAGCCAGAATCTCGAACCCCCACCACAATTTGCAGCATCTGCAGTAATTCATAGTCAAAGGTCCTCTGGGCAAAGACTCGTCCATCCTCGGGGTTGACATACACAAAGGAGGAGGCTGGGGCTCCCTGAATTGGACTCCCCACAATAGAATAGGTGAGGCGGGCATTATCCCCTTCGTCTGGATCTGAGGCAGCCACGGTACAGAGGAGAGAGCCTGGTGGGCGGTTTTCTGGGATATAAGCAGTGTAGAGCGGTTGGGTGAAATGGGGTGCGTTGTCATTGACGTCTGAAATGTTCAGCCTGATGGTGAGCTGAGTGTGTAAGGGAGGTGATCCAGCATCACTGGCCAGCAGCTCGATGGTATAATGGGCTGTGGCCTCTCGGTCCAAAGGCTGGCTGGTGAGCAGTGAGAAGTGGTTCTCAGAAGGCTTGATCTGAAATGGCAGGTTTGGAGATGTCTCCAGGGTCACCTCACCATTTCTACCTGAGTCTCGGTCCCGCACATTAAACAACCCCACGACTGTGCCCACTGGTGTGCTCTCTAGCACAGGGTTGACCAAAGATGCCAGCAGAACCTCAGGGGGATTGTCATTAGCATCCCCTACATCCACCTGAATTACACAATGGCCCTCCATGGCTGGTTGTCCCTGGTCTCGAGCTCTCGCATGAATCTCATAGAAATTTGATTCCTCAAAATCTACTGGACCCAACACATGGATTGCTCCACTGCTGGGATCCAGGCCAAAGAGGTTCTTCACTGCTTCAGATGTATGGTCTCCAAAAGAGTAGTCTAGTTGGCCATTGGTGCCCTCATCTGGATCAGTGGCATTGAGCCGGAGCAGCAGTGTGCCCGGGGGTGTGTTCTCTGGGAGTCCCACACGTAGAACTGAGGACTGGAAGGTTGGGGCATTATCATTGACGTCCAGCACAATGACAGAGATAAGGCTGGTCCCTGAGCGGGCTGGGGTCCCCCCATCCACAGCAGTGAGTACCAGCTGATGTCTTGCCTGGGCTTCACGGTCTAGCTGTTGCTCTAGCACTAGCTCTGGGAAGAGCTTCCCATCTTTTAGGGTCTTCACATGCAGAGAGAAGTGACTGTTGGGGCTGAGAGTATAATAGCTCACAGTATTGGTGCCCACATCTGGGTCTTGGGCACTGTCCAGTGGGAACCTGGCTCCAGGTGCAGCTGACTCTGAGATGCGCATCTCTCGCTCAGGAGTGGCAAAGCTGGGAGAGTTGTCATTGAGATCCAGGATCTCTACCTCTACCCGGGTGAGCTCCAGGGGGTGTTCAGTTACCACCTGCACGGGCAGCAGGCAGCTAGCGCTGGCTCCACACAGGCTCTCTCGGTCAATTTTCAGACTCACTGCCAAAGTGCCACTCACCAAGCTCAGGGAAAAATAGCGCCCATTCTCCTCAGAGCCCAATCTCAGCCTGCGGCTCGATAGATCCGTCACCTTTAAACCCAGATCTTGAGCAACGTTCCCCACCAAAGTCCCCGGCTCAGATTCCTCCACCACTGAATACCGAAGCTGCCCAGATACCCAGCCACAGCAGCACAAGGACAACATACACAGCACTTGCCATTTCCCAGCGACCTGTGGTGATGCCATAGGCCCCATGACCCAGAAGTCCCTTCTTGGAGAGTAACTGTGCTGTCCTGTCTCCAAGGTAAAAACCCAGAGCTTGGAATGCAGAAGCTGAAGTCTCCTATGTCTCCTTCCAGCCTCTTAAAAAAAAAATAATGCTCTGAGGTTTGCCTGCCTGCAGCCTTTCTTAGTCACCAACTGGCGGGGGTGGGCGGGGGAGGGGAGTTAAATGTAAGTGGCGCTAGGGAGCTGGAGGAGGAGAAGCAGGCAGGAAGAGCAGATCCCCCACCTCGGCTCTAAGTTTGATTGGCCAAAAAGTCTGTCTGCTCTCAACCAATTATAAAGTCTCCTCGGCCCTGGAAACCTTGGGAACTGTCGCTGAAAAATCTGTGTCACAGAAGCCTCCCCACTCATTTGGGCTGCAGGTTGATTCAGCCCCCGTTGGCAGGGAAGTTTGATGGCTCAGATGGTGCTCAACGGGGAAGATTAAAATGGTACAAAACTCCTTAGTGTTCTGTCCCAGCAACTTCCTGCGTGACTTCAGAAGCTTTTTTGCTTGAACCAACGAAAATGTATCCTTGTGGAGATGCAAAGGCCACATGGCATTTTCCTTCCCCTCCTCCCAAACCCCAGATCCTACCAAACACTAATAAAGCTTTGTCAGGACTTTCTAAAGTCCTGCCCTGCTCTCCAGCAATGTCAGCCGAGAACTACAGGACTTGCTTTTCTGAGGCCCTGGACTCAGGATGGGACTGAGCCGCCTAGCTTATGGGAAAGGGATGTTTCTTGGAACGGATCTGGGCTACTCTGGAGGGACCAGAGGCCACAATGGCCTCTAGGTTTTATAGTTTCACTAAATCCAAAACTCTAAAGATTTCCAGAATTCAGGGGTGGGGGAGGGAAGGGGCACTGATAATGGGATGTAAAGAATAGAATAAAAGATCCCCAGAATGTCTGTCTCTGTGAATTCTCTGTCCATCAATTTTCTGACACAGTGTCCACCTTACCTGCTGCTTTCCCCTAAAGAGGTAACAGGCTCCCTGTTCCCAGATGACTGCATTTAGTTCACATCCCAGTGGGGAATACCAGGAGTCCCAGAGGAAGATCTCTGCTACCTCTTTGATCTGCACCTCTCAGCTCCATTGGCTTCTTCCCTTTTTAGACATTGCTCTGTTTCCAAATAAACAGTTCCCTTCACACTGGGCTAGAGGACACCAGACAACATGGGGCAAAAGGATTTTAGTCTACCATCAAACCAGTTGAAGGTGGTAACCCAGAGTCAGCATTCTCCAGGGGACAGCCCTCTCATTCAGAAAGAACAGAGGAAGCAGGCCTGGGCTTAGGTGATGTCCTGGCCTGGCCCAACCCACACTTGTGCAAGATAGCTTTGACTGACTGAGGCTCCTACATTCCATTAGCATGCTTCCACAGCAGCTTGGTTCTGTTTGTTTGTTTGTTTGTTTGTTTGGTTTTTCGAGACAGAGTTTCTCTGTGTAGCCCTGGCTGTCCTGGAACTCACTCTAGTAGACCAGGCTGGCCTCGAACTCAGAAATCTGCCTGCCTCTGCCTCCCAAGTGTTGGGATTAAAGGCGTGCATGTGCCACCACTGCCCAGCAAACAGCTTGGTTCTTGATAACCAGTTACCTTTATTTCTTACTCTCAAAAATAAGGACATTATTCCGCACTGCACCGCACCTCCCTCCCGCCCCTGCCGAATTCTAATCTATGAGCTTGGTTCATCCTCAAGTTCTAACCACCAGTCAATTCAGAAACCACTTGTAGAGCACGGCATTTACAACGCAGTTACTACTTACAAAAATGGTGGCATCCCTACAGGCTCTTACAGGGAGGTCAGTGCCCTCTGGCACTTGGCCCAGCCATATGGCTAGGTCACAATCACCCTCAAGCCTTGGCTGAGCCTGCAAAGGTCTCACCTCTAGCCCATAGAGAAGATCAGAGGGTGGACAGCTTGGCCGCACAGGCTCCCCTGCCATGGGTGCGCTGGGTGACTTCACCATCATGAAGCTATCACTCCGAGTGGGCGCGGAAGCCAACGGTGTGCAGCCATGAGAGTGGCCTCCCACGTCCACAAACTTGATAGGATCTTCTGACCCTAGCTGGATTCGGAGGATCCCATTGGAAGGAGGAAGCCCCTCCCTCCTCCGAGATCTGGTGAGACAGGCGCAGGTGCCAGCAGGAAAGCATGTTACTCCACAGGCAGCCCCACGGAGACACTTAGAGAGCAGTGCCACGAAAGAACCAAAGGAGACAAAGCAGATGGCCACTAAGGACACAGCCAAGTAGAGGGTTAGGCGGGATTCTCCTTCCCGGGGAGCTGAAGATTCTCGAAGATCGGGGACAACTGGATGAGTGTCTTCCTCTAAGGACACGAGGAGAGTCACAGAGGTAGAGAGTGGTGGGCTACCACTGTCCTTCACCACAATCACTAGCTTCTGAGGGGGTAGGTCAGCTGGGATGGGAACAGCAGTCCGCACTTCCCCAGCATAACGGGAGACGGCAAACAGGCTGGGATCTGGAGCCTCCAGGAGCTGATAGGAAACCCAAGCATTGTAACCTGAATCTAAGTCCACAGCTGTCACCTTTGTGACTAGGTGACCAGCGCCAACTGATGGAGGCAATGCTTGGGGGCATAAGGAGCCAGGCCTGGCCCTAGGGCGTAGCACTGCTGGGGCATTGTCATTGAGGTCTAGAACGAACAGGCGCACTGTCACAGTGCTGCTGAGTGGTGGACTGCCCCTGTCCCTAGCCTGCACCTCAAACTGCAGTGTTTGTGTTTGTTCATAGTCAAATGATCTAGTAGCATGAACGGCTCCTGTCTGGGGGTTCAGAGAGATGAAGGAGGAAGCTGACACATCTCGGTTTCTGGGCTCTAAGAGAGAGTATGAGATTAATGCGTTTAAGCCAGAGTCTGGGTCAGAGGCTGCAAGGGAGCAAAGCAGGTCCCCTGGGCGATTGTTCTCAGGAACAAACACCTCATGTGACCTCTGAAAGAATGAGGGTGGGTTATCATTCACATCTGAAATATTGAGGAAAATAGTCCTGTGGGTGCTCAGGGGAGGGTTCCCAGCATCAGAAGCAGTAACCATGATGTCATAACTGGATCTGGCCTCTCGGTCCAAGGGTCCTGCCGTCACAAGGGAGAACTGGTTCCTGAAGGCAGACTTGAGGGCAAATGGTAAGTGGTCAGGAATACGGAGGCTCACATCTCCATTTGACCCCGAGTCAGGGTCCTGCACACTGATTAGTGCCACCACGGTGCCAGGTTCTGCACTCTCTGGTAGAGTTCCAAGCTCAGAGGTCACTGTGATGTGGGGGGCGTTGTCGTTTACATCTAGAAGATCCACCCTAAGGCTGCAATGTTGCTCCATGGCTGGAGAACCCCCATCACGAGCCCTTACATCAAATTCGTAATAATTCTCACTCTCAAAGTCTAGAGGCCCCTGAAGGGTAAGCTTTCCAGTAGTGGGATGAAGGCTAAAGAGGTTTCTCACACGGTCAGGGGTGTGACCACTAAAAGAAAAGGTGACGTTACCACTAGGTCCCAGGTCTGGGTCAGAGGCATTGAGCTTGATGAGCACCATGCCCGCTGGCGCGCTCTCCAACACGCTGATCCTGTAACTGGATTGCTGGAAGGCTGGGGCGTTGTCATTCACATCCAGCACTGACACCCGGAGCTCTGCGGTGCCAGATCTAGGGGGGTTCCCTCCATCCACAGCAGTCAGCACCAGGCGGTAGTCGGATTGCTTCTCACGATCCAACGGCTTCTCCAGGAGCAGCTCTGGGACCAGGCTGCCGTCGCTGCGCTTCTTGACATCCAGGGCAAAGTGCTCATTGGAGCTTAGTCTGTAGCTGCTAATGGAATTGCTCCCAACATCTGCATCCTGAGCCTTTTCCAAGGGGAAACGCTGTCCTGGCGGAGCTGCTTCCCCGATTTCCAAGTCCAACTGCTGCCGCGGAAATCGGGGGGCGTGATCATTCACATCTACGATCTCAACCTCCGCTCGGTACATTTCCAAAGGCCCTTCGGTTACAAACTCCAGGGGCACGATGCAGCTGGCACTGAGCCCACACAGTGCCTCTCGATCGATTGGATTTTTGATGAGCAGAGCTCCGCTGTCCAAATCCACACGGAAGTGTCTTTGGTTCACCTCTCCAGCGACCTGCAGCCTGCGAGCGGAGAGACTCTCTGTATCCAGCAGAAAATCTTGGGCGACATTCCCTACAAAAGTCCCTTCCTGTGACTCCTCTGGGACCGGGTAGCGAATCTGCCCGTAAACGTAGCCCAGGTGGCAAAAGAGGAACAAAAGGGTAGCCCCCCACCAAATTTCTACCCAGCTTCTCACCGTGCTGGGCATTGCTGCCATCCGCTAATTCTCTACTTGGTCCGGAGACGCCAAAGAAGCTGACCCGCCCCTAACAGCCACAGCAGCTGGAGACACCTATCTCCCTTCCCCGCGCCAGGTCTGGCGCGGCTCCGCCGGCGCTGTAAGGGTTACGCGCCGTTTTTTTTTGCTGGTGGCGGGGTAGATTTGTCTGCCTTTCATTACCCGATTGGCAGGCAGCAACTCCTGGGCTCAGCCAATAGGCTGAGAAGAGAATGTCCCAATAGCAGCAGGGTTAATGCGTCGTAGCATTGGGAGGAAACACACACATACAGCCCCCCAAAACAACCCCCCCAGTATAATAAATACCAACGTTTCTCTCGACCTTCCTTCTGTTCAGTTCGCATTTGTGTCCGTGGATCGTTATCATCGTGGAGAGGCAGGAATCATATACGTATTCCCCCGCTAACACATCAATTCACCCCGCCCCTTTTCGCGGGGAAAACAGCTTCCTCCTGAGCCCTAGCAACCTGCAGTCCAGGAAAGCTAGTGGCCATTTCAG
>JADRCC010574091.1:0-13482 GCA_019843855.1 Hylomyscus alleni | reverse complement strand
AGGCAGACATAATGCTAGAGGACCTGAGAGTTCTATATCATGATCCACAGGCAGCAGAAGGAAACTGTGTGCCACCCTGGGTGTAGCTTGAGCATAGGAGACTTCAAAGTCTTCCTCCACAGTGACAATTCCTCCAATAAGGTCACACTTCCTAATAGTGCCACTCCCGATGGGCCAAGCATTCAAACACAGGAGACTCTGGGGGCCAAACCTATTCAAACCGCCATAACTATAAAGGCAGGCCCATTATAAGAACACCTGACTTACCAACAAAGACCCAGAGAGCCCCAAGTGCTTGGGCATATATGTTCTATACACTCTTAAGGGATAGACGGTGGTGGTACCTTGTTTTGCTTTGTTTAAGTTTGTCTTATGATTTATTGGCTTAAACTTCACACATAATTTGAAGTCAAATTCACAGAACATAAAATCAATCCTTTTGAAGTGAACAGTTCAGCTCTGCTCAGTATTTCCACAGTATTGGGTGACCATCACTGCTGTCTAGTTCCCAAACACTAACATACAGTAAAACTTCCGTCCGGACACACTTTCTCTCTAGTTATACCTCCCTCCAGACTCTGGCAGTCACCAATTTATCTTTGATCTCCATGAATTTATTCTGAACATTGCAAATAAATGGTTTAGACAATACGTGCAGATTTCTGTCACTGGCTTCCTTGGTATGGCATGGCATGGTTGAAAATGAGTTACAGTATGCACTCCGTGCTCCATTCCTTCCTGGCTGAGACTATATGTATATGTATATGTATATGTATATGTATATGTATATGTATATGTATATGTATATGTATATGTATATGTATATGTATATGTAAATGTAAATGTGTAGCTATACCACATTTTGATTATTTCATCTACCTCTTGATGGGCATTTGATCCATTTCTTCCTTTGGCTATTTAAATAGTATTGCTATGAGCAGATGAAAAGGACTTCTCTTAAGCAGTGCCATTTTGACTTCAGACTCCATTTTAACCAAGTTACCCAACAATCATTCTCCAAAACATACATGTTACCAACCCTCTCTCTAAGCAACAACAGTTACCCAAGACATAATGTCTGCTCCTAACAACAGAAAGAACAGACAATTCGATTGCTCAGGCAAAAGTACACTCAATGTCAGCTGACAATGATGCAACACTGGAGAAAGACCTTAGTCCCTGAGTTCTGATTGGTAAAAATTACAACTGTAACTTGGTTCAGATGCTTGAGGGTTTTATGGTTATAAACCCAGCTTCGGTGGGTCCTGTACTTGGGGGTTGCGTGAAGAAACAAGGCTCCCGAGTCCTTATCTGGGGGCCGTCATTGATTATTAACTCTGCTTCTGTGGTGGGAAGAATAAAAGGCTTTGTTGTTTCATGAGCCTACTGCTATGTTCTCTCCCCTTGCTCGTGGCGTGCAATGGACACAACGTGACCATGCATGTCTCTATATACTGTCCTGGTGACATCTTAAGAATGAATTTAAATGCTGTCCCAAGTCTTTGTATGTTACCTCCTTGGATACTGTAGAAAGCCAGACTTCCTGAAACATACATGAGAGGTCGGGATCCCACTTTAAGTTATTGGTGAGCCATAAGTCTGCATAAGCAGCCTAGGCTAAAGACTGCATAGCCTGCAAGCCAGCGGATTCAGTCCAGCTGTGCTCCAAGCTCGAGTAGCCGGAAAGGCAGTGTGGTCCAGTGGTGAGCCTCCTGGCTTGGAGTCAGTAAACACCCTAGAGTTGAAGGGACTGTGTTACAGCCCTCAGGCTTCAGACCTCAGCTACCTCCTTCCTCTGACAGGCTGAATGCTTGCCTTTCTCACAGAGATGTAAAAGGGGCAAGGAGCAGTCACATGTGTGGGTGTTTCTCAAACAGTCACAAGATCACGCTTTCGTGCTGCAGCTATTAATCCCATTAGGAGTGACACAGGTGGCACTTCTGACTCTGACTCATGGCGACAGTCTGTCTTGTTAGTCACCTAGTGTCCGTAAATGGGATCTGTCAGAAGGCCACGGAGTCCACAGAAATTAGTGAGCTATGAAAAATTGATTGTTGGGGTGTATAAGCTGTGGGGTTTTTTGTCTTTGTGTTAGTCAATCAAAGCTCAAAATCTGAGGAGAGGGCTGATGGTCAGGCTTACCTAAGGAAAGACTGAAAGGCCTTGGGTGACAGTCCCATCAGGCTATATATGGAGGAGAAGACTGCCTTAATTACTGAAATCAGAGCACTATGTTTCAGAAGGAACAGATGCTAGAGGCCCCAAACACGCTTTGAACTCTTTTCCACAGAAGCAAATGCAGGTTGAGTCTAAGGCTAAGGACTACCCAGTCAGAAGAGAAGAGCCCAAGCTGGAGTGACAAGGGACTAGGGAGGAAGTTTGAGGGTCCATGTCTGTATGTCCCTGTAGGATGTGTCTCATTCTATACTACACACCATACTTAGGTCCAACAGCTCAGACCTCAGAAATCTGTAGCCAACTGTACCTAGCATCTAAAAATATCCAGGCACCAGGGAACCGGCGGTGAAGTGAGCTGTTCCGAAGCCAGCAGAGTTCTCAGTATAATATATGTAGGAAATTATTCATCACACCCTGTGTTATGCGCTGTCTTAGCACTTCAAAAATAAATAAATGTGAACCAGACCCACCGGGCCTCTGCTCTCGTTAACTCCTCATCTCGGAAATAGTTGGTAACCCCTGATGTCCGTGCCTGCCAACAGAGGTTGCCCTGCTCCCTGGAAAAACAGGAATCTCTTATCTGATCAACAGGAAATTCTATTTTTGCTTGATGTTCAAATTAAAAATATCACACACAGAGAGAAGCTCTCCTCTATAGAAGCCACGCACTAAATTTGTCCCTTAGTGGAGACGCTCTGCGTTCATACCACCACTACGAACTGGGAATAAAGCACTTTGATACCTCACCTTAGTTCTTTCCTAACTCCAGGTAGCAGTGCTGCTCAGTTTGGGAAGGGAATCAAAGCTGATGGCACCTGTGAGTCAGGCAGGTTGGGTTTGGAAAGCGAGTTCAGAATTGCCCTGGAAGAAAAGGAGACAATGCAAATGGCAGGACTTAAATCCTTACGCCTTCCCTGGCCAACGTTGGCCCTCATGCCAAGCCATCAGAAGAAAGTGAAGGCAGAGTTCACTGAGCCCTGACAGTCTGCCGGATACTGGCTAACATGGGCTAAGCCACTGTATGTTTACAGCAGACACCCAGGAGAAGATGACCGATGACTTCAGCATCTTCCTTAGTCTACAGAATTAGGTGCTGGGGCTTCTCATCAAGGTTGGAAGCCAGGATGACCTTGAACCTCTGATCCTCAGGCCTCTACCTTCTGAATCCTCAGATTATGCCACTTCCTGCAGTGCTGGGCATTGAACCCAAGACTTTGTTCATGCTAGGTGAGCACTTAACCAACTGAACTACAATCCCTACATCCCTACATTCCCATCCCTCACCTGGCTCCAGTTGTCTTGATTCTGGACTCAGGCTTGTGTTTTTTTTCTCTCTCTTTCTCTTTCTCTCTCTCCCTCACTCTCTCTCCACCACTCTCTTCCCCTCTCTCTTCCTCTCTCTTCTCTCTTTTCTTTCTCTTTCTATCTCTCTCCTTTCTTCTTTCTTTCTTTCTTTCTTTCTTTCTTTCTTTCTTTCTTTCTTTCTTTCTTTCTTTCTATCTCTCCTTTCTCTCTCTCTTTCTCTTTCTTTCTTTCTTTCTTTCTTTCTTTCTTTCTTTCTTTCTTTCTTTCTTTCTTTCTTTCTTTCTTTCTTTCTTTCTTTCTTATTTCAGGTCAAAAGCAAAGCTAATGGGTCCGGAGTCTTCTAGTATGGACACTACCAGCTCAACAACTGGCATTCAGCTACGAATCTTTTCTCTTGCAAAGAGCACCTACATGCTTACAAGTTCAGCTGCCTTTGCAAGACTTGAACCACAGCACAAATAACTACTGAATTTAGACAGTAGTTAAGAAATTCCCTCACTGCCTAGCTGGCTTCAACTTGTAAGTCACACGACTTCTTGCAAACCTGCTAATATATCCTCAAGCTTTGGTCTTAAGATTTGTGTAAGTTAATGCCCTACTTGCTGAGTTTTCTGCCCATTTGCTTGTGTTTCATGGTGAAACAAACAAAAATCCACTGGAGGGGCTGGAGAGATGGCCCTCTTCTTAAGAAGAGTTAGGGGATGTAGGGGAACAAAGAAAGGAAAAGTGGACTCCCCGAGATGGTGTGTCTTCTTGTTTTCAGGGGACATTGCAAGGAGAAGTGGCAGGAAGGCAGGGGTATAGGATTCTAAATTGGACCAAAAGGGGGAAGGGAGTCCCATAAAACGCTAAAGCAGCAATATCTATTTCTAGCAGATACCGGCCTTGATACCTGCTCTTCTGCCCAGTGTCTCCAAACCCATTTCTGTATGTTCTGAGCCCTTTGGTTCCTGCCCCGGATGCCTGGGCACCTGCTTCTGTTTTCACTTTTTAGTGTCAGTGACAAAGGGAAGCAAAGGACAAAGAGCACCACTTGTTCTCTAAATTACGGTAAGTCACCCACTCTGAAGGCATTAAAAAAAGAGTCAAAGGGAATGTTTACTCCAAAGTATTTTTTTTTGAATGGTAGATATTACCCAGGTGAGATATGATTAGGAATTCATTAAGATCACAGTGTATTAAAGAGTCACATTGATAAGAAGAATAGGTTTCCCTTCTTTTATGGTCCCTAATGAGGAAGGAGAGGATAGAAGTATCCATGCCCACAACAGTAAATCTCCAGAGGATGCTTATAAGAGAGAGAGGGAGGCAAGGAAAGTGGAAAACATCCCTAAACATGTTATTTTCCTAGCAGAAGAGTAGTCGTCAGCCAAGCGTCCCCATGGCCAGGGCATCTCCAGAGGCCAGAGGATACTGTCATCCTAGGGGCCAAGAGTGTCCTTGCTAATGCCTACTAGTTGTGCCCTGGGACCCTTTCTATTCTGGTGATCCTTGGGACTATGACCAGTTTTTCTTTTTCTCTCAACTAGCCAGTCTCTTCCCAAACAGGAATGGCTTTAGACCTTTTCCCATTGAGGAGCTCTCTCTGTGACTAATTTATATGATATAGGTTTATTCTGGCTAGTTTTATGCCAACGAAACACAAGCTAAAATCATCTAAGTGGACAAAAACCTCTATTGAGAAAATGCTGTGAGGCATTTTCTTAATTGGTTTATTGATGCAATGAGGACCCTGCCCATTGTAGGTGGTGCCATCCCTGGGCTGGTGGTTCCTGGTTCTATAAGAAAGCAGGCTGAACAAGCTAAGAGGAGCAAGCCAGTAAGCAGACTCTTCATCAACTTCCGCTTCCACGTTCCTGCCCTGTTTGAATTCTTAAACTGACTTTCCTCAGCGATCAACTGTTGCTACCTGGAAGCATAAGCTGAAATAAACCCTTTATTCCTCAAGTTGCTTTGGTCATCGTGTTTCAGCACAGCACTAGTAACTTTAACCAGGACAGGATTCTACTTATTGTAACCTGGAACCTTTGGTCTCATAGTTGTATGATGACATGTAATAGGAAAGGTAGGTGTGAATAGCCAGTTCCTATAGAAATGGGCAGAGTAGCAGTGACCTCAGTGGGGGCCCAGCATATTGTCTGCAACCTTGCTGGCTGAGTCTAAAGGAACCTGTGGGTGACATGTAACCTGCTTTAGTTGGGTGACACTAGTCTCAGAGCCAAGTCACAAGTCCCTACAGAGAACATGAAAACAGCCAAAGAGTAAAGGCACCATGACTATCATTTATCATACGATATAAAGCTCTGTCTACATTTGTTACTTACACTCACTGAAAACCCAAAGTCTGGTTATGGTCGATAACTCTATGTACTGACTCAAGTCTGTATTGCATTCTACAAGGCTTCCCAGGCCCCAAAACTTAACAGTGTCTACACAGGTAACCATGATTTATTTTGTATGCAGTTTGGATTCCATTTTCTTTTATTAAGGTGGTGTTATGTACAATTATTTTCCAAGTTCGACAATGGCCATGATATCAGTTGTATGGACTTGCAAAAGATTACAGTGGTTAAACTTGTTTATTTGTTAATGTTACTATATTGAATCAAATTTTATTCATTTGGTTTTATTCAAACTTTATCCAAATAATGCACAGTAGTTATATATTCCAGACTTGTATAATTAATTGACCTTCCAATTACTTCCAATAACTATACTTGAAGGTTATACTAATGTGATCAGAGGGACCACATTATTTTGTCCTTTGAGCTCCAAAGTCAACTAGCTTCCAGGGGAACTGTGGGAGCCTCTCTCAATGTTCTGTAAGTGTGGAGATCCACATGTTTTCTTGTTAAAGGAGGCTATAAAAACCCCACCTGGTGATATTCCACCAGTGTCCCATCTACAAAGGGAAGTATCAATATGGAAGAAAATGTTCCTCTGTGCTTCCGAGTGAAAGCCTTGACTAACCCTGATACAGATGGATCACCTGGAGAAAAAAGGCTAAGGAACCAGAGTTTCCGTCCAAGCCAAGTGAGTCTCAGAGACCAGATCTTCAAATGGCCTTGACAGTGAGGGAAAAGTGATTCATTTTTTTCCATATGCATGGTCTTAAGTGCCTAGCAGGAAAGTATAACCAAAGACTGAAATGATTGGCATTTCTCTAACAATTTAAGGTATCACACTCCCTAGATATGAGGCTCAAAAATGCATGAGATGTTACTTAGACAACTGTTTCTCATTAATGATAATTCTTGATAAGAAAAACACTGCCCAGATATGTGACATCATAACCTTGGCTCAATTCAATGCTAGAGCACCTACACACAGCCAAGAGAGACAAGTCCACTATTATTTTAACCTTACAAACAAATTATGGTTAAATTTTTTTTCTCTCTCTAGAAGCCATATGGGAGTGGTTTCACACTATGATGTCTGACTGCTATAAAGTGGCTCAAAGACAAATCTTTAAGACTAGTCTTGTATTGATTGCTACTGTGTGGGCCTTTCCTAGGAATGGCCCTACTCTGGGCTTACTATGGTGGCTTGAGACATTCTCTTCTGCATTCCTTTGGGTCCTCTGCTTCTACAGATGTTTCTGTACATGGAGCACTAAATTCACTGTCTACATAAAATCCTACAGAAAATTTCACCACAAATCCTCTGAACTGGTCCCAAGAGCCTACCTCTTAAAAATCCCCACTCTCTTGTACCGACACCCTAACCCCTTCTCCACATTAAGCAACAAAATGGTCAACCTTCCTTCCCCCAAAGCAGTTGATGTCCATCTCTGAATCAGTGGAGTGAAGGAGAGTTAGAGGGCCATAGGAAGGTAATAGTGGGTTCCCAAGATCACAGCATCTTGTTCTCTGAACACATCGTGAAGAAAGAGAAACAGTGGGGAAGCATGGGGGTGAGTTTCTAAACAGGACCAACAGTGTAGAGGAGAACCCAGGGTCTCTATAAAACGCTCAAGCTGGTGTCCACTTGGTAGATTCCAAACCTTAGGCCCCTCCTATCAAAAAGGGATGAAGCTGTTACTTTTCTTTCTCTCTGTGCTGGTCTTCCCACTTTCCTGGACATTTAATTCTTTAATTGTACCACGAGATAAACGTTGACATCTCCTAGACAACCACCAGCAGCCCATTCTATTTCAACAAGAAAAGGCCTTACTGCCAAGCCTGATGAGTTGGGTTCAATCTCTGGGGTTGGTGGAAGGGAATAATCAACTCCTGAAAGCTTTCTTCTGACTTCTACACATATACCATAGTGTAGCTGTGTCACAAACAAATGTAATTTTATTTATTTATTTATTTTTTTGAAATTTAATAAGGGGTTTTAATTGAAGGTGCAAATGCTGATGCACTCAAAATAACTTGCTATTTTTATTGATCTCATTGTCTTTGTAGCTGTGCCTCATTCTGTACACCAAATGCAGTCAACACTACCTTCACCCTCCTAGAAATCTTCATGTTTTACCCTCCCACACACCAAATCATTTGCTTTAGATTTGCTTTGTAGACAACTTTTGGGCCCTTCTCTCTCTTTTTTTTTTATTTTATAATGAACAAATAAAAACAACTAGAACAAACCCCTGTTACCTCCCCCCTCCCCATGTCTGCCACCCCACCCTCTCCCACTTATCGGCCCTGTTATTCCCCTACATTGGGGCACAGAACCTTCACAGGGCCAAGGGCCTCTCCTCTCCTTGATGACTGACTTTGCAATCCTCTACTATACACATACTGCCAGCACAATCAGTCCTACCATGTATAGTCCTTGGTTGGTGGTTGAATCTCTGGGAGCTCTGAGGGCATTGGTCAGTCCATATTGTTGTTCGTCCCAAGAGGCTGTAAACCCTTCAACTCCATTAGTTCTTTCTCTAACTTCTTCATTGGGGATCCTGTACTCATTTCAATAGATGGCTGTGAGCCTCTACTTCTGTATTAGTCAGGTACTGTCAGAGCCTCTCAGGTGTAATTTTAATTTTTTAAAAAGAAAATGAGCAATGCAGCAGCCTGGCTTGAACCTTGGCTCTGAAGCTGGGGTCTTTATAAAATTTGCTGTGTACATAGGGTTTCTTTATCCATATTGTTAAGAGGCTGTGTTCTCACTTGGCAGACATAGAGCTAGAGAGCCCTTTGCAATCCTTTTTCCTAGTCCCTTTTATAAAGACCATCCCCCTCATGATCCAGTTAGCTCTGGGAGGTCCCATCTTTGGCTTAGGTTTTAATTTATAAATTTTACTGGGACATATATAAGTAGTTCATAACAGCCCCATCTCTAAATATCATATGCTTCTCTCTTCTCTGCTATCAATATAAAGACAGAATCACACATGCTCTAAGATTATCCCTGCTGTGGGGCTGACCACCTTTAAAAGAAGCCAGGCCTTTGACTACCTGTTGACTGGAATTTTGAACTCTGGGCACCTTGTCTAAGAGTGAAAGATTGTCTGCCACATTTTACAACCTTAGTAAATAAATTTCTCAACTTTAAAGACTAATTTCTTTCACACAGAAGCAGTCCAAGGAAAGGCAATCAAATGAAAAGAATTAGACACAATTGTCCTAGGTAGAAATTCAGTAACAAGTCAAAAGTCTGACCAATCTTAAAATACTCAAGAATTAGGGCATGACACAAAACCAGCTCACACCTCTCACTGTGAGGGTGTGCGTCATTACCAAAGGCAAGGTATGCAAAGAGCCAGCTAAGGGCTCTGTATACTAACTGAACAGGTGACAGTTAAATTCAGGCCTGAGGGTAAAAAGCTAGCTCAAGAGTAGTCAGTCTGCACTTTGTCTCATTGGGCAAATTGGGTTTGGTTATTCCCATGAAAACATGAGATATCTATGAGACTGCTGGGGGGGGTGTCTTTGGCACAGTGTAAGATTCTGCTGTGTGCAAAGCATCATGACAGTTACTGTGGGGAGAGTGAGGCATAGAAGGGTATATAGCAAGATTTTGTCTAGGACTGAGTTTCTTCATATTCTCATTTTAGAAATGGGAAACCTAGAGATGAGACAGGAGTGAGTTACCCACATAAGCCAAGGAGTAGAAGGCAAGAGGTTGAGATCTTAGAGCCCTGTTAGACTTCTATCTTCAAGCAGCCTACAAGATGGGATCATGCAAGATGCTTAGCCTGGCAATTGGAAAAAGTTAGTTGTAATAATGACTAACTGGGTGAGGTTGATCATCTTACCTTCGCTAAGTCCTATTTTCCCATTGGTAAAACATAAGGTGGGACTGAGTGATATTTTAGTTCCTGTATTATTGCAGTCAGGGTCAGCTGGATTTAGTGCTGCTAACAACAACGATTAAATCCCAGTGGCTTAAGGCACAGAGTATCACGTTTCATTCATACACTGAATTCATGGGATGGAGTTTAAGAGAGGCTCAGGCTGATCAGGGCAAAGTGTCATTGGCTTTTAGAGATTTTGGTCAAAAATGACATGTGTCATTTTTACTCATGTTTTATTGGCCAAAACTAAGCACAACTCATTGATCATGTGCCTAGAAGGAGAGGAGAATGGAGATATTAGATGACAATCCTATCATGTGACTACATGGTGCAACAGAAATAGCACCAAGAGCTGAGGGGATCAGTGGGATGGGACTCCTGCCCTAAATAGACTTCATAGAAAGACTGTGTTAGCCTGCTCTCAGAGGTAGACATTAGCAGGCTCAGGGAGTGTGAGCAGGATATGGGAAAGGACAGGGCATGATGGTTTAATGAAGGACACCTATATGGATTGCCACATAGAAAAGCAGGAAGATTAGGAAGAGAGACCCTGGAGAGAAGATACTGCAGGACCTTAAAATGAGTCATATCAGGGTCTCAAAGACTTTGGAGAAAGGAGCCAGTCCTTCCTTCTTGTTCTCTTGACCCTGGAATTTTCAGGCAGGTTTGAGGGCTTATCAACCATTGTTTGGGCAGCTTTAGCAGCTCTACAGAAGGTCCCTGCTCCCTTTTGGCAAATAGAATGAGATTCTGGGGAGTAGATGCTTTATTCTAGAACACAGCAGAAGAAATCGGACAAATGCAGAAGTTTCCTGAGAAATCAAGCAAGGCTTTGGCATCATTGTCATGGTTTGGATTAGCTGATAGATGGGTACCATGTGAGGAAGAACACCTGAAGATAAGAGCACGAGTGGAGTGATGTGGCACCCAGCAAGATGGAGTTCATGTGCCACGAACAAATGGCTGTTCCATCTGCTAAAGGAGAGTGCCTGTCCTGGAGTTAAAGGAGAGTGGAATCCAGGAGTTAGTCTCTTAGCTGCCTTTACTGAGCATGGGAATGTGGGGAGAGGGAAGCCATTGCTATAATGTTCAATGGGATTGAAGTACTCTTTTAAGATATGAAATTCCAAGTCAGCAATTCCTCGAAATCTAGGAGATCTAGGAGAAAATATCATCCAACATTTCTAAAAAGGGGCCTCATCTCCAGTGGCCTTGTTATCCCCAAAGGGCATTGTCTGGAGTTGCCCTGACAGATGCATTTTTCAGAGGCATAAAATGTAAAGGGGAGAACTCTGTTCACTGTATAATCTATGGCAGATCCTTCCTGAATCCCCAGTGCAGACCAGGATGAGAGACATGGAGGACACTCTAGCCAGTACCAATTCATGATCAAAGGCACAGGCAACATCAAGTATCAAATCAAGACAGGAACCAGAGGCGTCAGTCATTCATGTCTTTAAGAATTGTATGTGGACATTCTACCCTCCACAGTGAGACACTGAGTGCTTCTCAAAGATAAAAGGAGTTGATGAGTTAATCTACTAAGTCCCACCATGAGTGGCTGGCAGAGCATCTGTAACCATTGGGCAAAATGGAAATGCCCACAAACCATGTGCTCAGAGCGTGCAGGACAGCTGTACTGGATACCAGACCATCCCTCCAGCAAGGGCTCGTGTCCCAACTGCGACATTTTGTGCATTTTGATCATTTCTAAAGCCACTGCTATCACTCTGAATTAATCTAGAAAAGATGCTGACATGTCCTCTTAGCCTTTGCTGCCTATGATTTTCCTTTAGGGCTCAGAATATGATTATTTAAAGTAATAATGAAAAGCAAAACAGGAAATTCTTATCCTTTCTGGCCGGAAATTCTTGAGCTGCATGGAAGGTACAGCCCTGAGGGTTTGCACCCTCCAGGAACTGTTTAGAAATGATTTATGGTCCAAGATGGCGCCAGTCCTTCCTCAACCCATTGGTACAGGAGAGGGAGGAACACAGCAGATCCTGGGAAGCAGTGCCTGCATTATCTTGGAATGTACATTTCTGTTGATAGCATGCTCACTGGCTCCATGAGTAACATATGAGCTTGTTTTTGTCTTGCTCTGGAGTAGGAAGTGCTAAATACAGAAGCAAAGATGTTCCACTTGAGACTGAAACATTTCACTCTTGGATATCTACTTTCGTATGTGAAATCCTATGTAACAGGTCTGAGGGGGGATTTATATATTGTTTTAAAGATATGAATTCCATAAATTGGAGCCCCCATTTATACTGAGTTCTCTCCTTGCAGGTATTATGTTTTTCATTTTGTAGTTATGGAAACTGAGGCTCACTAAGGTAAAGCACACTGGTCAAAGTTACATGAGTAGTAATAGAGCTCGGAGAAGCATGATTTCAATAGACCCTGTTGATGATGTCTGAGATGTTGGCAGGTGCTTGTTCATTGTGGCACCCTCCAGAGCAAGCCAACTGCTTGGACAGCAGGAGGAACTGGACAAAGAGTTCTTAACTGAAAATTGTAAGTTGTGAGAGTGGAGGGAGGAGGCAACCTGATATTCTGCTATACATTGAGATATCCCTAGACTTTTGTCATGAAGACTTTCAATAATATTTAGGATTATGAAACCAAAGAAGCCATGTCTAAGGAAGGTATTGAGAGATGGTTAGGTGTCACCGAAGTCTCCCTGGCTGTCTCTCTTTCTCTCTCATTACCTTTCAGGCATAATGTCCTCATTTGGACTCTTTGGCTATCACTTCCAATCCCAATGTGATTCTTTGTCTCAGATCCCGCATCAGCACAAGGCCATTCATGCCAAGTGAGGCTCTGGGGTTTTGTCCTCATTGTCCACACTTGTTTCTGTCCTTCCTGCTGTCCTGATCAGGTGCTTTGGAGTTTATGTGGTGGGTAACAGGACTGTCATGACTGGCAGCTACTTCTAGTTACTTAGTCGTTTCTCATATGTATCTTGCTTTGCTGGGAAAAAAGATTTCGTTTATAAATAACTTTATAATGTTCTATCTAAGAGGGCATGTGAGCTCTATTTGATCACGAGTCTAGCCCTTATGACTGGCTTAAACCTGTCTGCTTTATTCAACTACATTTGAATTTGAATCTTCAGACAGGATGGCTCTAGTGCCAATAGTCGTTGAGTATGTGATTTTAACACAGTCTGTCATATGCACTCATTCGGACCAACATCCTTATTTAAGAGATTTCTAACCAACACTACTTTCCTCCACAGTAAGCTTTCACCTCGTGGTGCTCCATACCTGAGATCTGGCACCTTGCCTGTCTTTATGCATACAGACTCTGTACAGTTTTACATCTAGGGTTACCTAAACTAGTATCTGGTGAGTCTGGTTTCCAGACCTGAATTAGTTAATATTGATGAGGTTTTAGGTTTATAATAGGGATGATTAATCTAATCACCCCCATTCATTCATTCATTCATTCATTCATTCATTCATTCATTCATTCTTTAACCAATATTTATTGATCACATTCTGTAACATCTTTTCAGTTCACTGTGATCTTTGGCGCACCTGAGAATTAATGAACTTTTTGTTTTGTTTTCCCTTCTAGCCTAACTTTTGGGCTCGTGTTTTGCAGTAGGCATTATATGGTCATCTTAGTATGTTTATCTGGCTTATATATAATGCAAATTTATTTATTACAGTTCTAGAGGCTGGAAGGCCAAGAATAAGACACTGATATATCCAGTGCCTGGTGAAGATCTGTTTCCAGGCTGAGTCCTTACA
>JADRCC010574090.1:0-19451 GCA_019843855.1 Hylomyscus alleni | reverse complement strand
TCTCTCTCTCTCTCTCTCTCTCTCTCTCTCTCTCTCTCTCTCTCTCTGTGTGTGTGTGTGTGTGTGTGTATACATTCTAACTGAGCTATATCCTCAGCCTTACACTAGAATTTTAAGATCTCTACTACTTCATACACACCACCCTTCCTTCCCAATATTCTCAGAATCAATTGCTCTTCGAAACGTTATCATCTACCAATATTATTATGTCCTGAAGACTGTTTCTGTATTAAAGTCAAATCAGACTTGAAGTACATAAAATATAGTAGAAGGCTTGTCATTATTTTGTGAGAGCCACAAACCATTTCTCTCCCTTTCTATTTTTTAAAATACTTTTGGTCTATTACCAAGAATGTGGCAAGAAGCCCACCTTACATGTGTTTCTCCTTCATTTTCTTTTTGTAGTCAATGTGACCTTGTGCAAGATACCTCAAGCTATCTGAGGTTCAACTTTCCTTATCTTTTAAGTACAGAAACTGTACTATATTTTCTCTGAGGTCCCTTTCAACTCCAAAGTTTTGTAATTCTGCAATCCAAGCCTTTCACTTAAATGCCGTTTAAATGTCATTGGTTAGATCACCAAAAGGCTAATAATTGAATAATCAGGGATAGATCAAATACCTTGCAATGAGGGTTCCTCAAAGACTGAAAAAACATTCCTTTTTAAAGGAGAGAAATCAGAAGACTTTTTTTTTCTTAACCAGGTCAAAATTTCCCTTTTGGTATGAGCTCTAATTAAATTAAATCCTGAGAAATTTAGACTAGAAATCCAGGCAACCTCCCCTCTTCTCCCCAGTGGCTTTAGAGACTCAAGATAATAGAACTAACAAAACATTCTTTGGGGAATGTACAGATCAGTGAATGATTGTCCTTTTAAAGAAGTTAAACTTGAAGCCACAACTTAACAGGAATACACCCGGGTAGAGTATACGCTCTGACCAAAAAAAAAAAAAAAAAAAAAAAAAAAAAAAAAAAAAAAAAAAAAGGCTTGGTGTTTTCTGTACATTGGAAAGGGTGTCTTTCATTCATTCATTCATTCATTCATTCATTCATTCGTTTGTTTGTTTGTTTGTTTTTTCGAGACAGAGTTTCTCTGTGTAGCCCTTGCTGTCCTGGAACTCACTCTGTAGACCAGGCTGGCCTCGAACTCAGAAATCTGCCTGTTTCTGCCTCCCAAGTGCTGGGATTAAAGGTGTGCGCCACCACTGCCCGGCCCAAGGGTGTCTTTCTTAAGCAACTAGTGATACTACCCGAGAGACAGATCACATTGTGGTTGACATAAGAAGCATATCTTCCAAGTAAAAGCAGACTGTTTCAATTACATTTCTTTTGTGGTGATAAATTGTCTTGACAAAAGCAACTTAAAGAAGAAAGGCTTTACTTTGGCTTGTGTTTCGAGGGTTAAGTCTTTAACAGCAGAGGAGGCAGCAGGAGCTGGAAGTGGCCCATCACATCTCATCCACAACCAGAAAGAAGGGCTTTCTGAATGGTTGTACACCATTCATTCTCTTTCTTTACAATAAGATCCTACCCCACAAAATGGTACCATCCACAGCTCTTCCAACTTCAATTAACTCAGTCAAAATAATCCCTCACATGCATGGCCAGAGGTTCCTCTACCAAGTGATTTTAAGTCTCACCAAGTTGACAGTTGTGATTAGGTATTACATAGGTTTTGAGGCTTACCAGGCTAAGGGGATAAGTGGAGTTCAAAAACACAAGCCTAAATGAAGGAGCCAATGATATGGAGTACCAGGGTCAAGCTGACAAGTATCTCTGAGGCTGAGGCTCACCAAAGCTGGTGTTATGAGGCACTTCCTTTATATGGCTTCAGCTATTCATGCTAATAGTTTTGATGCTCTGTGCAGGCTCCAATTCGGGAACATGAGCTGCCTTTACTGCTGTGTCTAGCCTCAATCTGGGGGAGAAGATCCACTAAGGCTATGGAAGTCTCCTTTCTTGACAGTTCTAGAACTTGGGAATGTTGTAAGCACATGTGAATGACACTCTGGTGTTGAATTGTGCTGAACGTCGAGGCACCTGCAGCTTCTGTTTATATCACTGGACTTGGAAAAGGATTCTTGGGAGAATTCTGTCTCCTGGGCTGTCACTTTGTCCTGCTTCACACTGGGTGAGTCATCTCTTTGTGGAACCGTGACAGCCATCACCAAAATTGAGAACTCAATGTGACAAAGGCACTGTTTTCACAGTTCTCTGTCGACATAATACAAAAGTTCACCACATCAGGCACGTCATCTTAATCACTGGGGTCAAAAGAACTCTTAGATGTGACAAGTGGCTGCTGCTTTTGTTAGTTTCTTCCTTCTGATTGGCAAGGAGCAGGCGGCAAATTCCCAGCACACTGAAGATCCCTTCACTCTTTCATTTCTTTTGATTTGTGCTAAAATATATATAAAAGAGAAGGCAGTGCTCACTTTGAAGTTGTAAGCGAGAATGAGATTGGTCCTAGAGTTTGTAAGTGAACTGTCAAGCACTTTTCTTTTGTTTAAGTTTATTAAGTGCCTATTCTGTACCTGGATATGTTCCTCTGGGCACTGGGGATAACAAGAGTGAGTAATTAAAACCCCCAAATTATCTCTCTGAGTTTACATTACAGTAGAGAAACAGGTACTAAAGTAGACAATGAGATGCTGGGGATAGGGAAGATGGTTTAGATGACTCTCACAGAAAAACATAGGTGAGAGTTCCCAAAGAATTTGAAATTTATTCTACATGTGTTGGGCAATCAGTAATTACCCAAAGTACTGTGCAAAGTATATTTTGATTAGGTATCTGTGGTTACTGTGTGGATTTTTATGGCGCAGACTATAAGAAAGTGGGTCAGTCATAAAGCTCCCAACACCTTCTGTATTCGTCAGTGCTCTGTAGAGGAAGAGAACATATATGATGGCCATATCCATGAAAATAGAATCTATTAGACTGACTTACACATGTGGTCTGGATAGTCCAATAATGGCTGTCTCCCACCAGATGAGCCAAGCATCTAGTGGTTTCTCAGTTCATGAGCTTGGAGCCTGAATGTCTAAGCAGTCCTGATCTGGAACGGAGGGCCTAGAGAGTACCAGGAGAGCTGCTCCTCTTTCTCCTCAAACCTGGTCCTAATATCAGGGAAGGAACTCTGCTGCAGTAGCAGCAACAGGATAGGCGCACTTGGCAGCGAGAGCAAATGTAAGGAGGACAAAACAGCATTTCCTTCTTCCATTTCCCTCTTGTCTGGGTTGCCACAGGATTCTTGTAGTTTGGTCAAGCAGGCGTGCTCAGTGTCATGTTTTTTTTTTTTTTTTTTTTTTTTTTTTCTGACTCGTGATCCAGTCAAGCTGACAAACTGTCACACCTTCTAAAATGAAAGGCCCCTGTGGAATAGATGAGAGTGTGGAGAGTGAACACGCAAAAGGGTAAATTGGTAAACTCTGTAAATGAGAGAAAAAAATGGATGGCGCACCATACCCAGAAGTGTCTAGTTTGAAGTTCAAGTTTGATGTCCAGAAAGCCCTTGGATACAGAATTGGAGACCTGAGGAGTGGGAGAGACAGCCATTGCTTTGCTTACCATATGTCTGTGTTCTTTCTCCTATATTTGAGTGCTGTGAATTTTGGTAGTCAAGTGATTAGCTCCTGCCAGTCTACAATGCCATAATAGGTTGGCATATAGGAGTCAATATTGGTTTTCCTAAGATCCCTACTGCTAACTCAGTGACCAGCGATGTTCCACATGCAGAGCCTTCCCAGCCTAGGACCCTGAGTGGTTATATGGGACAGAGTCACAGTTTCTTCTGTCAGCCTATATCTGTCGCATCCACATGCTTCTTGTGTTTAGCCCCTGAGGCTTGTGGGTAGTTAATGTGTTACTCGAGCACAACCTAAGTTATACTGACTACTGTAGTCAAAAACATCAATGAAGGCCTTGCTCCTAAAAGAATACTATCTGAAGTAAGATTAAATTCACTAGAGAAGAGAGAATAGAGAGAGAAGATAAGGGCCTACCCTGGAACCTTAGTGTACTCTAACTCATTTATTTGAGATGAGGGGCAAAAGAGCTATGTGCATTTGGGAAGCAAAGAGAAGTAAAGACTTGAGTTCTCATGGTGAAGTCCTGGGTGTTCAAGCAGAAAGGATAATTTTTCTGCATACACAGACTTCGAGGTGGCAACTGTTTCCCCCTGACCGTTAATTGTGAGAGAGTCTGTGTACTATCATTTTTTAGAATTAGCCACGACTGGAATACAGCACAGTCACAATGCTACAGTGACAAGAATCAGCAAATGACAGAATCTGAAGATTATTTTTCCTGGCTCTAAATGTGGAAAGATGTGGATGGATTCCACCCTGTGGTCAGTCTAGGTTAGACACCCCTCTTTGGTGTGTCCACCGTGTCCTGGGATGCCTGCAAGACTTGTATTCCAATTTGAGGGTCTTTTCTCAGACAGCAACCTCCTCCAGGACTTTCTCCATTGCTTTACAGCAATGTTTTCGAAGAAGCAGACTCTGTCTGTATTTGTTTAACAGATGAACAGTGGAGCCGGATCCCAATCACGGTCAATTCCCACAGATAAAAGCTGATAAGGGCACTTGCTGTTACAATCCCACGACTGTTCCTTTTATTGTCATGTGACCACAGGAAGGCTAAGTCTCTTGTTCAGGCTCTTTACACACCTTCGTTCATCAACAGGTGCTTACTGAGGGTGCCTGCTGCGTATTAAAAATTGTGCAGGGGAAGGCGATACCTCCCTTAGCCTCAACACTCAGGGAACTCACCGTGCCATTGAGGGGAGTGGGCTAATTGTTACAAAGCCATTAGAGAACAGTGGGAAATAGGATACAGTTAATCGAAAAACACAGAAATGTGCAGTATTGTAGCTAGTAAGAGAAGAAATAGATAAATGTGAAATGAAATTAGGACTGAGACAATTTCTGAGAGGAGGGGGGATCTTGAGAACTTGGGAGGGAAACATGAAAAAGGACTAGATTGGAGAGCTTCACTGGGCGTGAGCAGACAGGTGAGGCATTCCTGAGACTGTGACTAACGGTCTTTGTTGGGAAACAAGAATGAATGAAGCTGGGCAGTGGTGGTGCACACCTTTAATCCCAGCACTTGGGAGGCAGAGACAGGCAGATTTCCAAGTTCAAGGCCAACCTGCTCTACAGAGTGAGTTCCAGGACAGCCAGGGCTGCACAGAGAAACCCTGTCTCAGAAAAAAAAAAAAGAATGAATGAGGGTGTAAGGTTAAGGGAGAACTAGATTCAAAAATATCCCCAAAGTTAGTAAGGCGGCATCATTCTTCCTGCTCAATCGTGACATCACTGAGGCTCTACTGTGCACAGTGTTTTAAGTATGTAAGCAAGTGTATGTGTATGTTGTGTGTGTGGGTCTTGTCTCATGAGGCTTTTATTCTTCTTTGAAAATATTTTATCTTAAGTGTGTGTGTGTGTGTGTGTGTGTGTGTGTGTGTGTGTGTAGGGGGGAGAGAGCACGTATATGTGGCATATGTACATATGTATATGTAGGTACCTGAAGAGTCCAGAAGAGGGTATCAGATCTCTTGGAGCTGGAGATAAAGGTATTTTTGAGCCTCCTGACATGTGCGCAAGGATCCTCGTGTCTGATCAAGAAGCACTCTTAACCACTGAGCCATCTCTCAAATCTAGGTTCCCATTTTTTAATGGGAAGATAGATAAAAGTGTTGAGATGATTATGTAACGTTACTGATTTTCAGATTATGGTAAGTACTATGAAGAAAAGTAAGAATGGATGAGGAGATGCAGAGATGGCATGTGCTATTTTTCTATAAAGAAAAGGTCAAAGGAGGCTTTTCTGAGGGGTTGATACTTATGAAGGGACTCTTACCAAGTGACAGGATGAAGACAATTGGTTTCTGGGAATGGATATGATATGACAGGAGCTTCAGGGAGGGAACACATAACAGACAAAGGTGGAAAGCCACCAAAGGTAGCTAGCAGCAAGGAAAATCCTGATGTTCAGAATCTAAGAGGAATATATTAGAAACAGCCTTTGCAAGGGCTTCTTTTCGTTTATTGCCTCTGTGCACGGATGTTCTTGTATGTTTAAGTCCTTGTGTGTGTGTGTGTGTGTGTGTGTGTGTGTGTGTGTGTATTGTGTATTCATGTGTGTTTTGGTAGATGTGTGTTTATATACGTGCAGATGCATGCACATTCAGGTACATGCTTGTGAGGTACATGTTTACAGGGTGCACATGTTTGTGTTCATGTGTGTATGTAGGAGGGAGGGCACTTGAGTTTGTATGTACAGATGCAGTTTTCTGTCTTTCCTACCTGAAAAAGGACCTACTTCCCATCAAACATGCTGCTGTCCTTGCAAAACAGCAAAGTAGAAGACACAAGTTCTACCCATCTCATTGAAGGTAGGCCTATGTGATTTGAATGGCTTGGTGCCCAGTAGCAGAGGATTCAGGCTGCCAAGTCTTTGGATAATAACAAGTTCCCATCCACATAACACCTGGTCTTTACAACCCAAGTCATTATGAATGTGGTCCAAGTTGTCACTCTGGGGGTTTTATTATTCCCACTTTATTCGGAGTTGTTTCTTATGGCAACGGAGGTTGCTTGTCCCTGTTCCTTTGGCTAGCAAAGGTAAAATTTCAGCCTCGCCTGACAGTACAATGGTTCAGTGATGTTGCAGAGCAGTAGGAAAGCAGAGCCAGCTGACCTTCAGATCTCTTAGTAAATAATATCGAGGACAAGCCATCCATCAAAGACAGGGACTGGGTTGATCATGAACATTAGGTTAGGAAGAGGTGCTTCTAGAATATTGCCTAGAAGTAAAGATCTCTGAGTGTACTAAATTGGGAACTTATGGTTACATACACCTTATTAGTATGTGGCAAGGAAATGGGCCTACCAGCCTGTGAATGGTGTGAAGATCTAAGTGTGTGTGTGTGTGTGTGTGTGTGTGTGTGTGTGTGTGTGTATTGGTTTGCTTTTAGGATACTAAGACACACATGTAGAAGTCAGACCTGGGGAGATAGAGGCAAAACTGAACAGATGCATGACACACCCCCTTTATCCATCAAATCCAATTCCCTTTGTGTGGCATCATCATTATCTTTTGCCTGGACCATTACACAACTGCTTGGCTTATGCTTAGCAACAGAGTGATCTTTTAATGTCTAAATCAGATCGTATCCTACAGACAGCAGAAACTACCCATTGGCTTACAGGACAGATCAGGTCTGCCCTCTTCCTGCCTCTGCCATCTGGCCTGATGGTCCTCCCCACCACTGTCACCACATTCCAAATACTTTATTCTTTGACTGGTTATTTATGTGCAAACTCTTTGAGTTGCATGCTCCTGGCACGTTATCTCATTTCGTCACTATCCCTGTCTGATGCCTAACTGTAGAAGAGAGATGCAGTGTATCTCAGTGGTTGAGTGTGCAGGCAGCACCAGACTGCCTAGGGTCAGATCCAAGTATCACTCATCAGCTGTGTGACTTAACGGTTGCATTCTCAATATCACTGTTGTCAAATGGAGCTGTTAACAGTGTGTGCCTCAAAGATATGGTTGTGTAGACTCAGCTCAACACTCAATATCTAGGACAGAAAATATTATCCTGCCCTCCATTATTTCCGTATCTGAGCCTAAACATCACTCTCTCTGGGAGGTTTTGCCTGCACTTGTCCCTTTGTGTTTGTTCTTTCTGGTCTATATCTTTGTAGACATTACTCTTTCTTTTCTTTCATCTTAAAGTGACATAACCACACGCAGGCCCTTGTGTTTATTGTTCCTATTAGACATTAAACTTCATGAGGGCAAAGTACTCAGCCAGCTAATTTGCCAGAGAGCGAATACCTAATGCTGTCTTAGTAGGCATACACTAGGCACACAGCAAATATCTTAATGTGTGACTGAGGCTGGTGGACTAAGTTGGGACTAAGTTGGGAATGCTGAGGGTGTTCTGGGAAGATCTTGGTGCCTCAGTGGGGTAGAGCTGGGCCAGAGGCCAGTGGAGTTAGGTTGCACTACTTCTCAAGACATTTACCATTAGGTTGTATTTTAAGATGTTGACATATCAAAATCAAATTACTGGACCAAAGTCAAGGCTCGATCATCTATGCCAACACTAAATGCTCTTTTTTGGCAGAAAAAAAAAATGTTCAGTTTTGCCACAGGATCTCAGCCAACCTGGAATTGGACCGAATGAATTGTGTAAATGAGACAATCATAGTCCCTTTTTTCTCTTTCCCTCCTCCTCCTGCTTTGCTCCCTCAAAGTGACTGAGTATTGGACTGCTTCCTTGTACATGGGTATTGTAGACCTGAGCAGAGACTTCCTGGGTGGCTAGCACTTGCATTTCTCACTCTTGTTTTAAATTGGGCTTCCTTTATCAGCATGCCTTCTTTATCTCTTGTCACTGTCCCTACTTGTTTGTTTTGTTTACATGATATTTTCTCACCCAAGCTTGTTATACTGTATGGAAAACTTGGTGTTCAGAAATAGCAGCAGTGGCAAACATACCAGACAACATCAAAATGAACGTTTAAACTCCAGCAGTGCCTGGATAGCAAGGGTTACTTTCCTGTGTAGTGCTAGCCAGCTTTGGCTTGCACTTGGGGAATGAATCCCAACAGGCCTCCAGGCCTCCCCCTTCTATTGTTCTACTGTTTCCTCTGCACTTGTTAGAAGGGTGGTGACTGGCGCCTTTGCCATCTGTGTATGGGGGTTATGGGAATTTCTAACCTCCAGCTTATTTTCCACCCCTATTGATCCGTTCCTCACAGATAATGATGCCACCTACTCTCGAGGCTATGTTCTTCCAAATGCTTTCCCTGGTACAGTATTCTGTAAAAATTTCTGTTCCTGTCTAGCAGTCTTTCTTGCCTGTCTTCCGGCCTAGTCTGTCCTTTAAATGTTCCTCCTCTCATGAAGATTTCTTTTTTTTTTTTTAGGCCAGTGCCTTTCTAAGGACCAAAGCTGATGATGTTAGGAAGAAATTGGTATTTTAGCAAATTCCATTTGAACATAAGCCAGAGGTTTGGGGCTAGCAGGAGAAAGATGAGGTTAGAAAGAATTTTTGGTTTGCATTTTCCTTCTAGTAGATTTATGCATTATTCTACAATGGAAGGTAAAAGTCTGTCATCTTACTCTGTGACTTTCCTGAAATACTATGGTCAGCACAATGCCTTAAAGGGGAGTGACTGTCTTCCAGCTAACCAGAGAGAGAAGTGGTGATGTTTGTTTAATACTTATGGTCCTTTGTATTTAGAACTCGCTTAGACTTCTCTCTTCTGAATTGTGCTTTTCTTTTAAGGAACCTAAATGTGGGAGCTGGGAAGATGGTCCAGCCAAAAAAGGGCTTGCATCACAAGCATGAGAACCCGAGTTCTGACCAACAGCATCCAAGACACGAGTCTGGGGGCAGAGATGAGTGTCCTGTCATCAGGCAGCTGGGCAGACAGAGACAGACAGGAAATGCTGTGGAGCTCAATGGCTAACTCAATCCAGCTGCATTAGTGAGCTCCAGGTTCGAATGGGAGACCTTGTCTTTAAAAGGTAAGGTAGAGATTGGTAAAGGAGAAACGCAGTGTTGACCTCTGATGCTTATACGCATACGTGTACATGGACACATATATACTGTGTGAGTGTGTGTGTATGTGTCTGGGTGTGTGCACATGTACAAATATGCCTCCATAAAGAAAGAAACCCAACGCACAGTACATAACTGGGAGATGAGTATTATCTATATTTATAGCTCTTAACACCAGGAGTCCCAGAGTGACAGAGGGAGAGAGCTGCATCTTAAAAGAAATCCAAGTATTCTCGTGAGCATCATGAATGATTACTGAAGTAGTATATGGCATTAGTGGGGATGAGATGCTTATTAAATTGAGAATGTAGGTTCAAATCGCCAACCTTAAGAAGAATAGACGTGCCAATGCCTCTGGAGGAGTGTGGGAGGTTAGGTACCAAGGTGTCTGTGAGTGACATATTCTAAAGTCACCTTTGATGGCTCATTGAAGAAAGGTTGCAGAGCCAAGCCTTGTAAACAGTGTGTTAGCCTGGGATGGGTTCTGGAGAGGCAGCATCTATTCTGGGAAGCTCGAAACCTGGGAAGTCCTGGTGTAACACTTCAGGAAAGCAGAAATGGTTTTCTCTGGCTGTTGTTTCTCAAGTTACTTAAATGAAACCCATTGACTATTGATCTCTGTGTGTGTGTGTGTGTGTGTGTGTGTGTGTATATATATGTATATATTATATATATATATGTATGTATCTCTATATATATACATATATGTGTGTGTGTGTGTGTATATATATATATATAGAGAGAGAGAGAGAGAGAGAGATTACAATAAAATGTAAAGGCCCCATTTCTACTTGGTATTTTTTACCACTTGGGAGGGTAACAAATCATGTGGTCTTGAATTTGGGGAGATACTGTGAGATCTGGATGGCAACTGATGTATTTTTAAGACAATGATCTAGAAAAGAGAGACAGAACCCTGAATGTGAGCACAGAGCTCCCCAGGACAATAGCGATTACTGGGTTCAAGGTCTAAGGCTTCCCACTCTCAGAACCTGTCCCCCAGCAAGCACCCCACCGAAATATGCACATTTCCACTTAGAATGGCACTTACATTCTTTTGATTTGTTTGTCCCCCTGTGGCAGATCCTAGCTACTCTATCTCTTTAATCTAATTTGTGCTATGACATCAAGCTTTAATTTTATCGTTATTATTTTTGCTTCTTTTAGACACCCATGGTGTGCCAGGCACTGAATAAAATAAGGCTACATCCCTTGCTGTCTCTGTGCTCACACTTTTAAAGAGCTAAGACAAGCAAAATTCCCAGTAATTGGCAATAGGTAGTCTTTACTCCCCCTACCCCTTCCTTCCTTTTGAAGCAACCTCATCTCTCTGAACAAGCTTAAGAAGTTCTCTGCATCAAAGCTGTCAGAAACCAGGAGGGTTTGGAACAAGTGTCAGAGTAGGCAAAGGACCTTCAGAACTCAAACTTCTTCCTTGCCTGCCTAAGAGCGATCTGGGCTGCATTTCTGTCTACCTCACTTGGGCGGGCTGGGACTCACCTGGGCTACTAGCTGCCACTGATATCCCTACCTAAGGAGGCAAACTTCCCACACCTCACTGGCTCTAGGACCAAGGATGCTGTAAACCGAAGGATCCTGGAGCTTATGTTTTTCCCAGGTATCTGATTGACTTGCAAGTGACAGTCTCTGGGCGCCTCATAATAGGGCTATGTCTGCCTTATATACCCCAGTGGTTCTCCAGAGGCACCCCTACTGTGCCTCTCCTACACACACCAGTGGGATCTTTATCTTTTTCCAGTTGTCATCTGGAGGAACTCTGAGGCTTGGGGAAGCTTGAGGGATGGCTCAGTAAGTGCCTGCAGGCACGTGTGCCAAGATCAACCCCACCCCATCTTTCCTTGGACTTCCCCTTGTGCTTACCCCAGGCTCAGAGTGGTTAGGCACCAGGTGCTCAACCCAGCTGGGGAGTCGCACTCCTTGAGCCGGCACCTGCACTCCAGAAGCATTAGAGTTGGGAAAACAGTTGCTTTGAGGGGTGCGGAGGAGCCAGAGGGGTTGAGGCCAGTTGCACCTCAGGCTGCTCACCCAGGGGAGCTGGTTTGGCGAATCCTGGGGTCTGAAGGGTGCACTAACCCAGAGAAAGGGAGGAGGGCCTGGAGGAGAGATGAGGGAGGAGGGGAAGGCATGAGGGAGGGGCACCGGAGCAGCTGCTGAGGGAGGCTAGGCGCAAGGTGGGTCCCCGCGGCCCCGGCGCCCCGCGGCTCCCGCGGACGCACCAGGCAGCCAATGGATGCGCAGAGGTGTACAGCAGATGGCGTCCGACTGCGCCGTTCCTTCCTCCTCCTCCTCGTCCTCCTCTTCCTCCTGCTTCAGTGCTGAGCAGCCAGAGTCGCAGCCGGGTTGCCAGACGCTGGAATGGGTGGTCTCCCGACACACACCACCATCTTCACTGGGGAAGCTCGGGGCTCGGTGGCTCCCAGAAGCTGCAGCTGCGGCTCGGGCGAGACTGGTGAGTGTGGCTGCGCTGTGCCCCAGCTGGCAGGGACTGATGCCGCGGGTCCGTTGGCTGGCCGGATGGAGAGATAGCTGCCTGGACTGGGGGCGCCTCCCGCACAGACTTTCCTAGCCAGGCACCTTCCCTGGTCCCTTCTCCCAGCCAGTCGCGGGAACTTGGAACCGGAGCCTTTGGCTCTGGGCTGCGGGAAGGATTGGCTGCTGGGGTGCAGAAGGCTTGGATCTTCTAATCGGGAGGGCAGGCGGGGATACCCCGAGACTTGGGCACAGGTCTCAGGCAATTGAACTGAGAAAGCATGGGGTTCCAGCTTGCTTTGTGGGGAACCTTTGTTGGGGTTCCCCAATCTGTGCGTGGAACCGTAGATCCCAGCACAGGGAGTTCTGTAGGCTTTTTAAAACTGGTCGCGTGAAGGGTCCCCTTTGAGTAGCTCGGACTGCAAAAATCCGCGCATGGGTGCTCAGGGACCCAAGAGGATACCTGAGCAAGCCAAGAAGTTTTGCGGCGTCCTCTGATTTCTCCCTGCAGTGACAGAAGGCCACAGCAACAGTTTACGTGCCCATGGTTCTTGAGGGGGCTGGGGGTGAGCACACAGGTTGGACATGACACCACATTGCTTTTTGAGAGAGAGAGAGAGAGAGAAAACGGGTCCAGTATGTGAGAGTGGGAAGCAAGGAGAAGGAGCATGCCTTCTCCTATCGCTCCCACTTTGCAGCTTGCATGTTCTATACACTATTAAAGTTATTTGAAAAGAGAAATGAAACCTCGGCTCTCTGGCGTCCCCACACCTTGAGTCTTGAAGTTGGAAAGCTTGGAATGTGCCCCCCCTCTGAGTGTGTGTGTGTGTGTGTGTGTGTGTGTGTGTAGTTGAGGGTAAGGGCAATAAGCCTTCTCTGGCTGTATTTCTTTCACACACACGCACACACACGCACAGTCTTGTAGAGGCAGGAATGGTATTTAATGGTACTTTTTTTCTTTTGAAAATTCTTTAAGAACGAGCATCCTTTAAAAGCTCCTGCAATTCAATTCTGCCCAGTGAGTGGAGTCCAGTGATATCAGACGACTTTGGTCCACTCTGTACAAAGTGCCAGGGTTCCTGGTGCTCCTTTTAGTGCTGGGATGGTCTGTTGGCAATTGGCTATTGCTCTCCTTCAAGTATGCTTGTATGTGGTGGTCGGGTGGAAAGCACCTGCCTGATGTCTCAACACATCTGTGAGTGTTTATTATCGGGTGGGTAACACATGCAGGCAGGGATCATACCAACCAACCTGTGGGGTGTGTGCGTGGGTGCATTCGTGTGAGTGTGTGTGTGTGTGTGTGTGTAAGCGCAGACGTTGTGTTTCTGGAGTTTCCTTTTTCTAGACTATCTTTGGATGTCAGAGAGATCTTATCCCCTCTGGCATTTCAGAAAACAATCTGGGATTGTTGGATAACTGGGAGGAGCTGATCTACAGGGAAACCCTCTCCTTCCAACTCAGTTAAGGCTTTCCGAGAGCCACTTAAGGGTACCACTAACCAAATCAAGAAGTCCTGTTCAGTGGTGAGTGTGTGCTTTGGACTTTGTGGGTTGAAGGTTATACAAAGTTTCAATCTTGGGGCTTTCCTTTGATGCTTGTTTTTAAACCTCTGTGCCTTTACTAACAAGAGCCTTCTTTGTAAACTTAATGTGTCAAGTTCCCTGTTGTCTTAGAGGCACAGAAGGAAGTGGAATTCTCCAGACTGGCTTCTACTTTCCCTGGTCATTGTGTACTTGCTGGAAGCCAAGGACTGGAAACTCCTGTTCATGCATGTTTAAGTGAAAAGGGATTATAAAGATGATTTTTTCTGATCTTGTGACAACTTACCCATATGCGTCTAAAGAATTGTGAGGATCATGTTGTTTTAGAGGGTTTGGAGCAGCCTCTCATGTTCTCACAGAGAGATCCAGAAGCTGTATGTACCTGCAGACCTTTCAGTGTTCTGAAGACACCCCAAGGGCTTGGAGATGTCCTGGAGTGTGCCGCCTGTGGAAAGTGGACTTCTTATGTCTCTTGTGAGGTTTGAAACACAATGGCTTCACTCAGTATTTTCCTCAGTATTTAAATTGATCCTTCAAAAAATGTTCTTTGCAGTATTTCTTAATCCTTCTTCATTTTTTTTTCATCCAAGTTATTGCTTGTTAAAAACTTGAAAGGCTAGACAGATAGGAAATAATTACCGATCATAAAGAGCATGCAAACACAGACTGCTGTTTTGAGGACTGGCATTGGTAAGTTGGTGACTAGATGTACAATTCTGTTCTCTACTGAGCTTGTCTTTCAAGGGAAAGAGAGGGGATGGAAGGAAAATAATACTTAAGATGTTCTTCTTCACAAAGACCGTCGAGAACTTTGTCTACTTGCTGAGAGTCTTATTTCTGAAGGAATCATTATTTTTTTTTATTATATCTGTAAAAATGAAGTCTGTCTTTAAGTCACCGACTAAACAGACAGAATGAAAAGCTAGGATGAAAGTTAATGGGAGAGGAGTGTCTGAACCATTTTCAGTCTGACAACCTCTTTTAATTGTACTTCAGAAGTTGAAGCTATAGTAATACAATTCTTTTGTAGAAAAAAAAAAGCCGTCTTGCCAAAACTGCAATTTTGATGTTCTGTACACCTTTGTTAAGATTAGGCATTAATGTAATAACTTTGATTGAATAGAATGACGGAGAAAGCATGACTGGTCCTATTCAGTGAACAGTCAAAATGACAAATGATACGATACATTAAGTGAATGATTAAGATAAACAGATTAAAGAATTCTAAATAGTGTCAACTATACCACTTGGAGAAAAAAAATGAACAGCACCATAAGCAACCAGACAGAGGCTTGTGCTGTGAGCAACAACAGGGTGGCCTACGATCCACAACCACTTGCATGGGCATTATAAACGTCTAGGTTCAAAGTCTGGATTTAACGTTACCTTCTTTATGTTTTCACAAGGAGATATTTCCTAGTAGACAACTTTAAAAGACACTCGGCCATAATCACTTTAGTGCCAGGCAGCTTCGTAGCTATACCATGAGTACTTAATTTAGAGTTGTTAGCAGGATTAATATCTAAGTGATAATTAACGCATCAAACCTGTGAAAGTGGGAAGACTTTCAGGTCTGATTTAATTCTCCAAGTTTACTATTGTGAGTCTGATTGGAATCTGTGGGTGAACACATCTCAAATCACTGGCACCTGGCTCCAAGTTAAATGTTTTTACCCTCAGGTTTTCTCCTTTAAAACTTCCCCATTAATTGAGATTATGTTACTGATTTTTTTTTCCGCCATAGGAAAACAGCCATGGCCAATGATATGGCCAGTTGCTTGCAATAATCCTTTGATGATTTCTTTATATTTTATTTTTTTATTCTTTGACAATCTCACATACACATACACTGAGTTTTCACCACGGTTATGCTTGCTGAGCCTTCTCTCTTTCCTAGTCAAATCTTCCTTCATTCCAGCAAAGCCACTTCACTTGGTCTCTTTGCTTTGGATCCACTGTGTTTAATTGGGGTTACACTGCTGAGCCAGAGTCCAGAGTTATTTACTGGAATGTGGAGAGTTTATCAATGGCTGTGTCACCAAAGAAATAGACACCTCACTCTCTCAACACCCACTAATTGACCAGAGTCTCCCAGTGACAAGTTGGACATTACGAGGCCTCTCCTAGCCATGATGGGCTAGTGATGGGTTCAGTCTTATGTGTGTGTTATGCTGGTAATCACAGTCGCAGTGGGTTCCTGAGGGTGACGACCATATCCTGTCCTGGAGATACTTTCACAGCACTCCCAACCTGTAACTCTCACAGTCTCTGAACCTCTTCCTCTTCTGCAATGTTCCTTGAGCCTTGGGAAGGTGATGGAAATGTCCCGTTTCTAGCTGGTGGTTTAAAAGGAGTACCCCATAACTACTAGATCAAATATTGTACAGGAAGAGAAGAGGAAAGCCGAGGACTAGTTCCTTCTGCTCTTTTGGTGAATTTTTAGAACACTAGGGGTGCTGTGGAATGGATTTCACTGTGGGTAAAAAAGCTTGTGGTCACTGCAAAAGGTGGAGAGCTGAACTCACACTCTGCTTGTCAAGTGGACAATCAAGTTGCCTGGTTAGTACATGTGAGAACTGGTGTGTTATATAACTGTGCTACAGAGCTGGAAAAACCACAGCTCCACATTCTGGAGCAGTTCAGAGAACGTATCAGCTTCTGGTTATTTGGTGTCTGTGATTGAATAACTCTAAATAAAACAACTCTTTGCTGTGATATCCACATCTGGTAGATATTTTTTTTTCCTGCAAGATTTTTTTTTTTTGGGGGGGGGGGGGGAAGGGTAGGTTAGAAAATGCTCCTCATAAGGGAAAAGTGTAATTCTTGACCTAGTGGAGGGAATCCAGGCAGTGTTTCCTGTATGTAACAAAAGGCTATCAGCACCAGAGAAGGAATTTTTTTTTTTTTTTTTTTTTTTTTTTTGCAGCAAAGACTACAATGCACGCTGGCTTGTGCTTTTACCTCTCTAGGCATATTTTAATTGTGAGCCTTTTGTAATTAAATATGCAGCAGCTAAAAACAGAATCCCAAGTAACTAACTCACAACTGATCCCTGAATGCCTTGACTGCAGGAAAAGCTCTTTGCTGGGTTAAACTTGCCCGCCTGAAGATTGGTTGCAGATTGGTAGCCTGGTGCTATGTTACCGAACAGTCTATTACTTTTGGAAGAATCACAACATTGCAAAGACCTCGAAACTTTGTAGCAGTCAGGCATGATTGCCTTGGTCTTGGGGCATAGCTTTGTAGTAATGCTTATTTTAATTTTGGATCCTTTCAGATGTTATTTTTATAAGCACACTGTGCAGTAGGGATAAGTGAGGTGTTTTAATTATAGTAAGGCCGACGATTGCAGTTATGTCTCTCTGAGTTTGCTTCTGGACGCTCCTCTATTGATTTCTGTTGCTTGTGCTTATGTTAGGTGTTTTTGGGGTGATCTGGCCACTGCGATTGATACAGCCATACAGGGTATAAAAATATCAAAGTATTTCTGTACACATAAATAAATGGGTCCAGTCCTGGTCCCTTGGCGACTACACTACCCTGGTGTCCTGCAGGTGGCTCCCCTAACTTTCCCTAGTTGGTATTATTTCAGCTACTAGGAATCATCCCCAGCCCCTTTAGGCTATTGCATCTTCCAGATGGCTTGTACCTGAGTGCTAGCAGTTGTAATATGTTAATATTATCTCTGGATGTTTTTAGTCCAGGACAAGACTAAGTGCAACCATTGGCATCCTATGTAGTTGAATTTAAAATCTGTTTGCATTTATATTGTGGTGTTTTGCCTGTACAATTTATATCTATTTAAACAGGGGTGTACTGATTGCCTCAAGGTATGGAAACTCCTTTCAGCTGAGTTATCAATTCAGATAAAGCCATTGGATTTTCAACTTGATTTGCTTCCCTAAAGAAACATGAAGATGCTTAAACACAAAACATGCAATACGAATAGTACTAGTAGGGGTAGAACCAAATTTCTAATCAAGGTCACCCACTGCAGGGATAGATCATCTTCTCCACAGCTGTTCAGACCCTTCATCAAAATTATGTATATGGGAGGAATTTGACAGAATTGTTTTTTCTTCAGGAAAAAAAGTAGTTATTTTTCTTCCCTGCCTCCTCCATTTCTAGTCTTTAGAATTAAAGTTGGTTTATTTCCTATTGACTTCCATTCACTTTAAATCATTATTTGTATACAAATTATCATATTATTTAAATTGTAATGCTTCCTAGACAAGCACACAGAAGTGAGTTGTTAATGCCCTCCAAAATTCAAGGAAAAATCTTTCATATTTTCTTTGAGATTTCCTTTTATTTTTTAAATATCCATTTATCCCGTGTGTGTGTGTGTGTGTGTGTGTGTGTGTGTGTATGTGAGAGAGAGAGAGAGAGAGAGAGAGAGAGATCTTGCATAAGCATACACCCACATGTGTGGGTGCATAAGCATACACCTCCATGTGTGGAGGTCAGAGAGAATAACTTGTAGAAGTCATTTTTCTCTCTTCACCTTGTAAATTCTGGGGCTTAAACTCAGACCCTCAAGCTTGACAGCAATCACCTTTACCTGCTAATCCATTTTACTGGCCACGTTTTAATTCCTTTCAACTAAACTTAAACAATGTTAGATGGTCCCTGAAAAGAAGAAAGGCTACTTGTATAGAAGAATAACCTTCTAGGTTCGACATCAACTTGAATTTGTACCAGTCATCAACATCCTGTTACCTGTCTCTTTCAAGACTCCCACAAGCCTCACATCGTATCCAACATGGTCACAAGCACTTTTTCTCTCCACCTCCTCTCTCAGCAGTTTTCCAAATCCTACCTATGAGTTAAAATGCAGTTTTAATTATGTTTTCACTGAGATTTCTCTGATTAGGGTAGTTCATAAAGTCTTTTCTCTGCCTAAACAACTCAGGGGGTAAAATCTAATTTTATTGTTTGATTAAATCTGTTTCCTCATTAGCATCTATTGGTGGAGTTCTGATGGCACTGGCTTTGAGTAGGAAAGGTCAGCCCTCTCTACTGTAAATTCTGGAAAATGCTGTAGAGGAGACAGTGACAGGGCCTTGGGTGACAACAGCCATTTGAGGACATATTGAGAGAAGACTAACAGCACACAGGTGTGCAAGGGCAGTCGCTGCCAATTATCAATGACCTCTGACGTGTTACACATTAGGATGAGTGTATGAGAACCACTTTATCTAATTCTATTAACTGTTATTTCTAAGCAGGAAACATTTTCAGAATCATTTTTTTCATATTAGGATGCTGAGACTGAGGGAAACTTGGCACTTTTTTTTATGACCTTTCCTAGGGAGACATGAGGAATAAAAGCCTCTGTCCACCCAAGATAGGACACTGTGCCAATTGTCTTAAGAAACAATTCTGCTCAAGCTTACCTTAGAGAACAGGTTAGTTTATCAGGCTTACCTCCAAGAGGGTGGGTGCCTTAAAGAAAGCTGCATCCATGAAAGGGCCACTCTACTACATGTGATGGCATACAGAAGTTGCGTACCTGGAGTTCCTCCAATGACTTGGAGGCAAATTGGCAGGTAGTATCTCCTCTGCATAGTAACTGTTACACATGTAGCTTTAGGAAGGAGTCCTGTGGATCTTGTTAAGTTTTAGGAGCATCCAGAGACTTGTGAGTTTTGTTGACTTCCTGAGCCCTGTAAAATTTTGTTACTTCCTGAATCTTAAAGAACCAGGGAAGGGGGTGGGGAATGGAGGATGAAGTGACGGATGGTTTCATTTCTGTGGAGATAGCTACTCAATGGTCACCTTGTCTAAGGCCACAGAAGTTGCAAAATCCTGAGACAAGGCATCATTTTTTTTTTTTT
>JADRCC010574089.1:0-22585 GCA_019843855.1 Hylomyscus alleni | reverse complement strand
ATATTAGTTTCATTCTGGTCATAATTGTGAAGTGTTTTGATGTATATTCTTTTCATCAGAAGTCTTGAAACTACCCATTCTAGAAAAAGATAATACCTATTTTAAATTTAGGATGGCTATTAGGCAGACTAAAACAATTAAGTGCCCTTCTTATAAAAGCTTTGCCTATTTGTTGCCTTAAGAAATACTTCACTCTATAACAATAAGTTAAAATATATATATATATATATATATATAAAGTTTATATTATAGATTTTAACAATAAAGTACTTTAAAAATAGGATATATATATATTATTTGAAGAACTGATAAGACTGTAGAATTTCTTAATTTCTTTGGGTACTTCTGAGTAAAATTAAAGATAAGAATATGAAAAGTTTATTCTGCATACTAAACTATTGTTTTCTTATAAAAATCTCTTGGCTCTTAAGGCAATTATTGAAGTTTATTAAGTCACTCAATCTCTCTTTATGGTTTTGGGTTGAGTTGGAGATAGGGTATTATTATGTAGTCCTCACCAGCCTTGCATCTACATGTAGCCCGGTCTAGCCTTCACTTCACAGCAACTCTTTTATGTGCTAAACCTCTAGGCATGAACCACCACCTTCAGTAGTAGTTTTAGTTTTGTTTATAAAAGTGCATTCAACAGAAAGTGAAGCTTTACGAAAGTGGAAGTAACATAAAACTGTCTTCAAGTTTTCAAGTCTTCAATAACTATAATCAACAATATGTTCATGGGGCCTTACTAAGGGAAATACACTGTAAGAAATGGATTCCTTTCTGCTTATGTGCTTATGTGAACATCAAATGCTAGGATCCTCTGTATGAGCGTTAGACCTACAACACTAATGTGTATGTTAGTGTTCTCTGCCTGAGAGTTAGACCTGTGGCACTAATGTGTGTATTAATGATCTCTGCGTGAGAATTAGACCTGCAGGACTAATGTATGCACAGCACATGTTTTGGAAGAAGTCACAGCAAAGTACAGGAAGGCAAGGACTGCTCTGCCACCCAGAGTCCTTCTGGTAGGGCCATTCCTTATCTTTACCTGGAAGAGTCTTCTGTTGTCTTTGATGGAAAAAGACTGAACTTAACTAATTTAAGATGCTTAACTAATTTAAGATGTTAATATGCCTAGAACTAAAATAAAATTCTTCTACTTGCATTGGAGTGTTTTTGTCTATTTCTAATAAGGTAGCAAATGTAGGATTAATTTTCCTCTCTCTCTCTCTCTCTCTCTCTCTCTCTCTCTCTCTCAGCAATATTTTATTCATGTACAGAAAACATAGCAGTGTATACTTAACCCAGTTTAGTGGTGAGTTCTTTGAACTTGGCCTTTTCCAGCTTTGCAATTGGAGCCATTGGTTTTGGACCCAGCACATTACCTCCCCAGTGGCAGCAGATCTCATCCTTGTAACCAGCCTAGCCAGATCTCTTTTGTCTTCCTAGTTAACTAGTGTAAGGCAACAGTGGTATATCATCTTGTGGACTAGTCATTCCAACCTGACCTTACCCTTGATGATGCAGTAGAGAACCCCTGTCTTGTGAAGAACAGGCAAGAAGATCAGCATTTCAGTAGTGTCTATGTTGGACATCGCCTTTTGCCAGCAACTTTCTTCTTAGCATTGGCCAACAGCCATTGCTTCTTCTGCTTTGCCTCTGGCCTCTACTTGTGGGCAGGTTTACTCAGCTAGGTAGCTGTTGGTTGATACAGGGCCTAAGTGAATTGGTTAATGGTAGGAGGTACTTTGAGCCTCCTAAAGAACCCTTTGCCACTGTTGACCAGTCTAGCGGGACCATTCGAAGGAGTGAGATCTCATTTGGGCTGGATGTCTTGTCCAGTGCTGAAGTACTTAGGATTTCTCTTAAACAGGGGATTCACCACATTTTTGGCCTCCTGCTTCGTGAGGACTGCTGGGTCTGGAAAACACTTTTTTCCTCTTGACTTTCTTTCCTTTGAGTGTCCTATAGCCATACCACCCTAAATGTGCATGATCTTGGAAGCTAATCAGGGTTGGGCCTAGTTAGTATTTGGGTGCAAGTTACACTTTCTATATGAGTTTTCTAACAGAACTTGACACAAAAGCTTTTGTGAAGGAGCTTGATTGGTGTGGTTACCATAGCAACATGGTTGAAAGGAAGAAAGAATTCCTTTAGGAGCCTTTTCTAAATGCTGTTTTGTAACCCATAACGATATCGCTGGCCTGCCATCCCCGAGTGAAGGGAAAGAGATCACTCTGAGGGTCAACCTGGTGTCTTGTGTTTATAGATTATGCTAAACAGTCAAGACTGCTTGGCTCCTCTCATAGTCCCATAGTTCTGTTCTTCAGGATTCTGCGAGAATAAGACTCTCACACAGGAGCTCTTTATGTTTGAAAATGCACAGAGGGAAACTGGATCCAGACCAACAACCAAATTCTGTTCATCACACTTGCTAAAGCTAATGTCTGCTACAGATTTTTAATTCCCTGTTTATCTTTGTTTGAAATTCTTCAATTTATCAATAATTGGTTTTGTGTTGTGATGTTGCTGTTTTTAAGAGACAAAAGGGTTTTAACCAGTAAATAGATCAGCAGGGACTTCATTTAAAACCCTTCCTGGTGGTTTGGTATTCTGGAATTACTGTAAACCCCAAGGCTTATATTTGCACTTTGCTTTGTTATAGGGTAAATGTCTGCTCCATTATCACAGCAACTGTGTACAAAAAACACATCAAATCAGTCAAGTACCACCAGAGGGTGTTTTCCAGAGCTTAAAATGACCTAATGTTTATTTCACTTGTACCCTCAATACTAACAGCGGTCAGGCCTACTCTGTTTTTCCAATCAGCCACATGTTTGCAGTTTTTCCTTTTTACTCATTGGTTTAGGACCTTGGTATCAGATGCTTCAAATCTGACCTATTGGCTTTAAATAGAGAATCATAACTTCAAGGTTTTCAAGGTGTAATTTTGTAGAGGAGGTAGGAAGTAAAAAATTGCTTTATATTGATAGGCATATTTAAAGGAATGTGACACATAGCTTATAACTTTTGGATCCTATAATTGGTAACAACATTCATACACAATAACGTGATGAAATTATATTTGAGTGGTGTATGTGAAGAGTAGTCTTTTGAATTAATTTTCTAGATGTTTGCTTATAATTTGTAAACCAGTATTTTGTTTGGTTTTATTTAATTTGAGTTATTTGAAATGATCCCACTATTTAAACAAGGTATTGGAAATCTCAAATTATGCTTTGAGTAAAATTCACTTCAACTCTCATTATATACATTTAGGAATTTGAAGATTGTCTTGGTATGTTTTATGGTTTTGGTGGTATTCAGTTGTTGTGATTATGTTTATGATAGCCACAGCTGAGACATGACTTAGAAAATGTATCTGATGGGGAGATTATGAAGCCAGGTCCTATTCTCCTCCTCTGTCCCTGTCCTCCATCCTCCTCCTCTAAATAAAAATGAAGTGGAAATGAAATCAAAATGCCAGTTTTAAGCCGGGCGGTGGTGGCGCACGCTTTTAATCCCAGCACTTGGGAGGCAGAGGCAGGCGGATTTCTGAGTGCGAGGCCAGCCTGGACTACAGAGTGAGTTCCAGGACAGCCAAGGCTACACAGAGAAACCCTGTCTCGAAACAAAACAAAACAAAACAAAACAAAAACAAAAAAAAATTGCCAGTTTTATAAAGGAATACCATTATGAAATACGGAAAATGAGAAGACTCATCCGCTCCCAGAATTGGAGCTATAAGAAAGCTAACCCAGATTTGTTTGTACTTAAGCAGAAAGAGTGGACTAAGAATCAAATTACAAATATTTTCTAACATACTATGTATTGGAATGAGCTTCTCCCCAGGTAATATGGATGCACTTATAAATAGAACCTCAGGTTCTGTCATGGGTGTCCCTGAACAAGGTCAAGGGCTTCTAATTACCCTTTGTCATGTCCATAGGCATTTGCATCCCTTAGTAGATGTGCAAACTGTGCTGTGACCATGTGTGTGCTCTGCATATCTGCATAGACAACATTCCTCTGGTGAGGGGTTTCTCTTCTCTCCTATTATTAGCCATGCCGGAGTTGTGTTTTTATTTTTTCAACTTCATGTTGTGTTATGTCTCAGCCTTGGCATTACTGTGTTCTGTGTGTGCTTACTGTATTAACATATTTTGACTTGCTGAGGTCAGCTAGGGTTTCCTGTCTAAGTATTTGCGTTTATTTTTTGTTGTTGTTTATGTCCTTTCTTTGATCTCCTCGCTTCACTTTTTAAATGTAGCTTTAGTTTTCTATGGGTTGCAGGCTGGTAGATTTTCCTTGCTTCCTGAGCACCCACTTCCCCACTCCTTCCTTCCACACATCTTGTCTTGGCTCTCAGAGCAGTTCTTTCTCAAGAGATTGTTCCTGCCATCTGCCCTCTCATTCTCCACTATGGCTCTCCATGAACCCATGTGGAAGGTAGCTTGTGCAGATAGATGTTCTGCTCACTGTGATTTTACATGCATTTTTGAAACGCTGTCTCATTATGTAGCTCCAGTTGCTTTTAGCACCACTGTGTAATCCAGACTAGCTTAAATTTGTGGTCTACCTAACTCTCCTTCCGGAGTTCTAGGATTATTGGGCCCATGTCACCCATACTTAGTTTTCTGTGTACCTTTTTTGTTTTGTTTTATTTTTAAAGGAAAAATTTAAAAAGATTTTATTCATCTATATATGTAGGAGTGTTTTGCCTACATGGATGTTTGTGTACTCATGTGTGCCAGGTGCCAGGTGGAGGTCAGAAGAGGGCATCAGCGTTCCTAAAACTGAAGTTACAGATAATCATGAGCTGCTGTGTAGGTACTGGGAAAGAAACCAAGGCCCTCTGCAAATATAGTCAGTGCTCTTAACCGTTGAGTCATTGCTCCAGCCCCATTATTATGACTTCTTAACTATACCTTTTTGGCTTTTGGATGATATGAACTCTATAATGGTATTCCTTTATAAAACTAGGGTTTCAAGAAAGCACCCCAGATTCTTTTAATAGATGCCCAAAATTCACTTTACGTGTGCACAACTTGTTTTCCATTGTAAATCAATAAGCATTTATTGAGCATCCATTGTGTGTCAGGTGCTGTGCTCTGCAGAGGCAAAGATGCGTGATCCATGGCCTGTGCTCTTTTAGAGATTAGCAATTTAGAGGGAGGCAAGTAAAAGTCTGATTACACTCCAGTGTTCTGTGACACAGGAAGAAGGAAAACACTCGAGAGGTGTAATTAACTCAGACTAGGAGTGGGAAGAAAGGTGAACCAGAATCAGAGAAGGTGCCACACTTAAAGCTGTCAGTTTCCTGTAATTTTGTTTACTTCGGTAAAGTAATTCTTTCTGTGGAATTACAAGTTGGGACTTTATTTCTTAAGAATGTATCTATAGAACCCAGCCCAGCATCTCATGTACGTTTGCCACATGTGTAAGGGCAATTCTGTGGCTAAAAGGAACATGTTTCCCATCCCATGGAAGAAAAAGAAGAGAGAAATGTGTTCTGTCCTTTGCTTCTTCAAGTTTTCAAAGCCATTTCGGATTTGAGTCCTCTATGGCTTATATGAACCTTAATGGCTAGTCGCTCCCTGTGGCCTCCCACCTTCCTTTCCCCAGTGTTGGTTTTAAACTGTTCTCATCTGCAGACTTAATGATGGTACCAATTATTCCTCTTTCCAGGTCCGAGCCTTGCCCAGAATTAACCATAGTGGAGATCTTTTCTTACGATCCCTTTGAGACTTGCTCTGTTTCATCCATAGTTTTTCATCAGGTGAGGCCTTCCTGCCCCTTCATAGCTATGCGTATGTATCCCATTTTCTTAGGTTATTGATGAGTAGGTCATGAGTAAGAGAACTGAAAACTGTGAAAATCAAAATATAAGTCATCCCTTGCTCTTGCTCTTCTTGATCTATTGGGCCATTTAATCTATCAGAGATTAGATTATCTTAATTTCTTATTTATTTACCTACTTATTTGTGTGTATGTCAGTCTGAGTTTAGGTATGCTGTGGCAGAAGTCTGAGAATATCCTGCATGAATCTTTTCTTCTACTGTATAGATTCTGCTGTTGAACTCAGGTCATCAGGCTCGGTGAAGGCAAACCCCTTCACCTACAGAACCATGTCTCCAGCTCTGAGATTAGTTTGACAGGACTGGGTTTGCACTAATCTATTAGTTATTACTCAATATTCTATTTTCTTTAACATCAAGGAAACTAGATGTTTTTCTCTTTTTTTAAAACCTTTTCTCTTGAGTGCCTGCTTAGATTTTTATTTTATCATAAATTTTCTATAGTGCTTTGCCATATAGAACAACCTGCTCTGGAGTCTTAAGATCCTCCAGGACCTTCAGTCTGGAGTTGAGGTTACATGCATGCATCATTTTTTCTGCTAAATGCACTTGCTCTACAGTGTTTCTGAGGTAATTTCAAGGTCATTTCTTTCTTTGAGAATGTTCGTCCATTCTGTACCCTAAGCGGTGTTCCTGATAGTTTATAACATTTGTCACTTTCTCTGGTATCAGTGACATTGTTTAAGATGGTTCACTGAAGGTCAACATGAGTTCTACTAAAAAGTAGAAGAGTGAAATAAACTCATACAGAGTTTTGCCAGGTGCCTTTCTTTTCTGGCTGATCTTTCATTCTTCTTTGAAAAAGAAAAATATATCCTATTTTACCTGTGCAATAGATGTAATCCATTGCTTAGTTAGTGTAGCAATATTGGGAATATAACACTTCATAGAAGGAATTTTAAAAATAATATTTTTAATAATTCTTTGAGTGTTTCATATAATGTGTTTTGATCGTATTTATCCCCCAATTTCTTTGAGATATTCTCCGTTTTGACCATATGTAGTCCCCACATCTCCATTCCTTCAACTTCCTGGTTATGTTGTGTATCCCCATCTCCTGCCACCAATGGAGTCCAATTAGTGTAGCCAAAACACTTCTGTGTGTTGATTGCTCTGCAGCATAGTCAACCTGCCAGGACCACACTTAAAGATAAATGATTCTTCCTCTCTCAGCAGCTAGCAAATGCCAGTAGTCCTTCAGCTAAGGGTGGGCGGGCCATCATGCATGCCTACTACCAGCTCCCTCCATGCTGGGATTTTGTCTTACTTGTTCTTAAACTATTCTTTTTCATGTAGTCACAGCATCTATGAGTTCATGCATCTGGAAAACAGTTTCTTTGTAGTAATCTCTGGCCCTGGCACTTACAGCATTACAACTCCTTCTTCTGTAGTGACCCCTGAAGTTTAGGAGAGGGGGATGAAGTGGCCATCCCATTTAATCTGAGAGCTCCACAGTCTCTTACTATGTGCATGTTGACCAGTTCTGGGTCCCTGTGTTAATCCTCATCTACTGTCAAAACCCTCTGATGAGGGTTCAGAGATATGCTAATCTATGAATATACCTATAAGTTTTTTTCCCCAGTACTATGTCAGTTTAGCAGAGTAATAATATTAGGTTCTTCCATAAAGCCTATGGCTTATCTAACCACAAGTTTTTGGTCTTTTTAAATAATGGTCCAGTATAGGTTTTATGTGCATAACAGGACTTAAGATAAATCAGAGCATGGTTACTTACCCTGATAGTATCCATGCCACTTTTGCCACAGTGGGTATGTCTGGCAAGGAAAGGTATTATTGTAGCTCATTTGGTTTTATAGTTAGGTAAGACAGATGCTCTTTCTCAGGTAGTATGCCTAGAACCTTCTAGTGCTATGGAAACCAGCTAGTGGAGATAAAGCTTCAAGGTTAGTATCTGCTTCATTGTTTTGTATCCTTTATTACTCAAGTATATAGTATCTTCCAAAATAAGGTCTTACTATCAAGTTTGGAAAAGTACAAGATCAGTGGTAATCACCTGTAATTTTTTAGTGGACTGTGGGAACTCACTGACCAACAGCTCAAAAAGAAGTAATCCATTCCTGCTACTAAGGTTTTTATTTGCTAGAATAACTTGTCTTGTTGGGTGATTGTACCCGTGTTATATGGGAATTTTGTATAAAAATCTGTTTGCATATGTATATGTCTATGATGATGCATATGTATGTGTTTTGGAAGCTTATATGGGTAGGTTTCTATATGGCTGTTTCAAAAGGCTTTTACTGTTTAGTTATCCTTCTCACTATTCTACTTCGGGTGTCAGTATTCTCTATGCAGTATGTCCTGACCTTTATAAGAGTGGAGAAAGTGTGTGAACATAAGCAAGCAAGCAAGCAAACAAGCACATATGTAAGTGAGAAGTGTTCATACATTAACTTTCTGTGTTCCTGACTGTGGTATAATGTGCCTACTTGTTTTTAGTTTCCTGATATCATAGATGTGACCAGGAACTGTGAGCTGAAATAGGCCCTCTTCTTCTCTAAGTTTCTTTTTGTCAGGATATTTTTATCATAGCAACAGAAATGAAACTAGGACACAGAGTTTGCATAGAAAAGGGTAAATTTCTAAATGCTATGCAAACAACCCCCACAAAATTCAGCTTCAGTAGTTGTATATGTTGAAACTGAATTACCATTGCTTTATTTTTTATATGCAATGTAATTTCTCTACTTATCACTATAAAATGCACAGATATTTTAACATTTGTAATTATTAAACTATTTTACAGAAAGATACATTTAAATATATAAACATGCATATAGACCTATATGTAAATATACAAATATATATACACATATATGCACATGGAAATGCATCGCATATATGCTGGTTCCTGTAGATGCTAGAAGAAAACATCATATCCCTTGGACTGAAGTTTTTGACAGTTGTGAGCCACATGATCTGGGTGCTAATAATCCTCATTTTATAATTATATTTTTATAATTGAGACAATATATCCCCCTCTTCAGGAAACAGCTTTTATCTTTATCTCTGACTCATGTCTTGGAATAAGAAGGCTCTTTTAGGAAATAAGAAGTGACTGCCTGGTGTGGTGGCTCATACCTTTAATACCAACACTTGGGAAGGAGAGGCATGAGAAGGTCTGGACATTCAATGCCAGTTTGGCCTCCACAGAGAATTCCAGCCAGTGAGATTTACATAGTGAGTTTTAGTCTCAACAAAACAAAGAAAGAGCTCCAAAAACAAAACAAAACAACCCAACCCAACACTAACTGTACACTGACAAAATCCCAGAAATGATTGTTTCGAGCCTACCTTCTGACTCTGTCTCTTGAGAGAGTTGGGTTTTTAGTTGTAAGGAGGAGGAAAGTCTGGGCAGCAGACCCAAGGAACTGGTTGTTCCTGTTGTGAATGCTTCAGGAAGAAGAGTGTGAGCAGGAAATGGGCCAGACAATAAAGCCTCAAGGCTTTCCCTACTGACCCACTTCTTCCACCTTAGTAAAGGATCTACAACCTTCCTAAACTACACTACTGGCTGGAGACCCAGTGTTTAAGCAGATGAGCCTATGAGAGACATTTCACATTCAAATTACAATGTGTGTGTGTATCTTTGAATCATCATTCTAATGATTATTGATTTAGTTCCACAAACAGTCACGGGCCTTTCCCTTGAGCATATCATTGACGTTTTTTGACTGTTTACCTTAAGTCAGGTGAGACGGAGAGTCAACCAGTTATACAACATGTCCTCAAGGTGCATGTTGCCTATAGGATCCCAGACATGTGGACACATGTTCAGTGGTATAAATGCTGCACTATTGTGGGGGTGCTGTGCTTCCCTGTAAGGCAGTCACCTTTTTGTCCAGATAAAGCAGAGAAATTTGTGAGCCAAATCAGGCTTGTTCCTAATTGTTCTCAGCTTTATTACCTGTTATGAGTCAGCTAATGTATCATTCCATCCTTTCAGTCACCTTTGACTCAGTGGCAAAGGGTATTTCATAAGTCATAAGGACATTCCACCTCAGGAAGCATTGCTTTTCTGTTCAGAGCTTTCCCATAACTGAGCTAATTCAGTGCTTTGGCTTGTTCAGTTAAGGAGTGCAGAGGAAATACTATCCGTAGGAACACCTGTTAAGGCAATAGGAGACAGGTGCTGGGGGCGAGGATGCATAATCCTGTGTTGCTTTACCCAAAGGGAGGAGTCTGGAGATCAAGGACATGACCAGCATCAATTAATTGGTTTTAATTCCTGTTTTGTTTTTTCTTCCGGAGTAACTTCTGAAATGAATTTCTAGAAAGTCTGTGTTCTACTTTCAGGGGAACCAAATATTTAAAAGTTAGAAGTTAAAAAAAAAAAAGAAAGGAAATAAATAAATAAATCACTTCTTGTTGATCATCTGATAAATCCATGTATATATCCTTGTGATAGCAGTCAGCTAATACTGAAGATTGACTAATGCTTAGAATGGGATAAGCTTTACCAGGTTACTGTAGTCTCTGTCCAGTTTGAGTCTTTCTTAAAAAAAAAACAAAAAACAACAAAAACCAATTAGCTTTTAGAAGCAGAGGATGAGAAGACCTAGGATACATGGCAAAGATCATCTATCAAAGCCAAGGAGTCATGTATGCTTTTGTATCCAGGGATGACTGTGTGTGCTTCATCGTCTTTAAAAGTTCACACTATGACAGTCAACGCAATCATTCAATAAAGTTGGCAATTCTTGTTTTTAATCAATTAAAAGTAATGACTGTCAACAGTGATTAATTGGATTACACAAACATTGTACAAACAGCCCTATAGGAATAAACACCCTTTGTGTGGCAGGAAGCCATGTGCTCTTCATATCTATTAGGGCGGCACTTTGGCGGAGAGACCTGATGAATTGGCTTGCCACACAGCTGTCACAATGGCTCTGATAGCAGGTGATAGTTCTGTTAGAACATGTCAGTTTGGTGCTTATCTCTCATGACATCTATTGAGGGAAGCTCCCTTGTAGATTTGATCCAGACAATGACCTTGATATTCCCGGTGAAGAATAAGGGATCACAATTATTGTTTCATGATGGAGAGATGTGTAGCTGGTGTCTCACACCCATCATATTAAATTATCGACCTGAAGCTGATAATGTGATGACTGCTGGTTCTTGAAAATACAGCTGTAACTGCTGGGTCTGTACACAAACTACACCTTCCATCAGCTCTTGTACAGGACCTACTGAGCTAATCTAATGTGTGTCACTATGCTTTTGGGTATGATCGCAGAGACTCTGATGTTGTAGATTAACATCAAGTTCAGAGTAAGATCCTTAAGGAATCCTTTGAATCCAAGAAGTAGGAAAATATTCAGTAGTTTAACTGACAAGAGTTTTATGTTTTATTTTGTTTTGTTTTGGCTTGTTTTAAACAAATTTCAGGGAGGCATAAAAAGAAGCATCCCTGAGCTTAGAAAGTTCTGCTCAGTGTTGGCATCATTGCTTCACTGTTGGGACCATGGAAGGTTGGGAAACTTGCTAAAGGCCAAGAAGTTTCTATTCTCTCATCTGTGAGGTGGAGATGCTCCTGGACTGGCTGCCTTATACTCTTTATCAAGCAGTTGTAAGAAAATTGGAAGCGTTTTTGTTGTTTGTTTAGAGAATATATCAACCTATAGTGGTAGTACTGTTTTTGTTATCTATGTATTTTAAAATAGCGAAATGTGATGTAACATAGTGTTTTAAAACTGGTGTTTATTTTAAGGACAAAGCTTTGTTATTTACTCTATGCTAGATCCAAATTCAAAACCACCCTGTTTCAGCGTTTTTAATGGTAGGAATAGAAATGTCCCATGATGCCTGAGCTGCAGAGAGATAGCATATAGAGTGCCAAATTGCACATCAACCAATTAGAAAATATCCATTTGAGTACCAGAAATGTAACAGTTATCTGGTAACCTTACACATGCCATTTCTGTTCTTCTTTAGCCCTATGAAACTGTAATTTCTAGGTTTTCTCCTGTTGTTTTTTCTCTGTCTGTTGGCATCTTTCCTCTGCCTGGCACTTCTTTACTCTCACCATGCTCTTTCATTGCTCTGTGATCCAGAAGTTCAAATGCTTTCTATGTCAAAGCCTGTGGTACTACAGTGCTTATGAAATATATCTAAAAATGCATGTCTACGGCTCTATAGCTAGAGTTTGATTCAGTGAATGCTAGTCTAGAACCAAGGATACAAATGTATATTAGCATCTCATTTGAATCTTATGTAAATGACCTTTTGAAAGGCATAGGTTCTGAACACACATTACTAAAATCCAGTGATGATTTATAGAATCAGATGAGATTGGGTATTTACAGGATGGGATGGCATAAACAATTTAGAGAATCAAAGACAGCATCGTCTATTATTTTAAGTGAAGTCTGTGGGTTTACTTCAATCACTAAGTTGGCTTTACATAAATATGAAGAGCCAGCCAGCACACAAGAATTATTGAATATTCTGGGGTATACTATAGTATACAATGTATTTGAGCAGTTAGTTAAGATAGATTTTTAGTGGATGTTTTTTTTTCTTTGAAAGCATCAGAAAGCCATATATGCTTTTTCATGGGTACAGTGAACTTTATTGATGGTAACTTTACTGATGGTCTTGTCTTAGGGTTTATTGCTTTGGAAAGATGATATAACCACGGCAACTCCTATAAAGGAAAGCATTTGATTGAGGATGGCTTACAGTTAAATGGTTTAGTAAATTGTCATCATGGTTGAAGCATGGTGGTACAACGGTAGATATGGTGGTGGGAAAGGAGCTGAGTTCTATATCTAGAATGGCAGGCAGCAGAAAGGAAAGTAAGCTACTAGGCCTTCCTGAGCTTCAAATGCCTCAAAGCCCACCACCAGTGATATACTTACTTGAGCAATATCTCACCTATTCTAATAAGGCCACATGTCCTAATCGTTTCCAAAAATGCCACTCCCTATGAACCTATGGACTCCACAAAAAAAAAAAATCTCCTTCTCCTTCTCCTTCTCCTCCTCCTCGTTCTCGCCCTCCTCCTCCTTCTTCTTCCTCTTCTTCTTCTCCTCTTCTTTCTCTGCCTCTTCTTCCTCCTCCTCCTCTTCCTTTTTCTTCTGTCAATCTTGGGAAACAACTGTGAGGGGATATGTTTTGTACATTAGGTGCTTAGCTTTGGTCATGGATCTCTCTGAAGCACAGAGTTTCTCTCTTTCTCTCATGCTTTTGTTGGGGTAAGTGGTCCAGGGCTTTTTACTCCATGGATGCCATTGGAATTGTGAAGTCTACCGCACTGTTGATTTAGCTACATTTGCTGTCATACGCAGAAATCAATGTGACTATGTCATCTTAGAGGGCAAAGACGGAAGAGTAAGGGTCACTTTTAAAATTTCTGGAGAAACCTCAGTATAGCCGAGGATGTCACTTAGAGAGCTCTCTGGTGCCTGTTTCTCCACCTTCTCGATATAGTTCTATTTGGCAGATTTCTTTATGTATCAGGTGAGATTCATGATAGAAATTTTTGGAGTTTCCCATTCAGTTCTTGAATGACCTTGCTTAAAGCAAGATCTAAGCCAATGGATTCAATGATCATGTTCTGGGCTGTCCCTATCATCAGGGCTATCCAAGCTTTTCAAGGTGGCAGTGAAGGGTGGGACTGTGGTAAATTGTCATGGTAATTTTTCCCAGGAGTCCTAAGCAGTTGGCAGTTAAGGAGGCATACTGACAATCTTAAGAGTGTTTTCTCATGATCTGTATGAATCACTGACAACAGGACATCAGCAGAAAGGGCAGAGATGATGAAATATTTGGTTCCATTCTTTAAATGAACCACAGCTTTCTCTAAGGTGGTGAAGTTGCCAGGGGACTATATAAAATATTTGGAAATAGCAACAGCCCATTTACTGTTGGTGGAGTCTTGCTCCTGTAGGATGGAGGTGCCTTTCTGTTTGCTGATTCACAGACTTGACTGGTCCAAGGGACTTGTTAAGGGTAACATCAAACTGGAATATAGTGAGGTCAGTGAAGGAAATATTGATAATGACAATATTCACGTTGCCAGACTTGGGGACTAGGCACTCTATATATAGCCAAATTAATTTCCTGTGACCTTTACCGTAGGTCTCGTGGACAATCTGCCAATGGGTGAAAAGCTGTGGCTGTCTCTGGAATGGAGCAGAATAGGGAGACAAAGCCACATATATTTTAAAAATTCCACTAGCAGTCAGTCTTTTGATTTGGTATTTCACTGTCATTATTTTAAAGTTGGCAAGTGTAGAATTAATTACATCAGGACTTGCCTTGTAAAAAGACCTAGTGATACATTGCCTTTAAGGCGAAGGAAGCAAGTGGAAGCAGGGTTGGTTACTTTTGGCTAGCCTATATACTTTTGTAGTCATATTCTTTTACTTCTTACCTTTATGTTTTCTGATCACAGATCAGTTAAAGGAATGAAAACCAGGAGCTATAGTAGGTTTTAAAGTAGTGTCCCTGGTAAAGGTGTACAGCAAAGTCAGCTGGGAGACTCTATTCCAGTTTGAACTGAATGCATCAGATTTCCATTGCTCCTCAAATTAGTCCAGAACAGTGTCTGGATTTAAGCTCCTAATCAGTGTCTGTCTTTATATAAGGAATGCTTGGGTTCAGTAGCATGCACATTGGTTAGGTATTAGATATTGGATATTGCCTCACATCCCCAATCATTCTTTCCTCTCAGTATAGATGCTTCATTAAGGAAAGTGTATCTCTAGGAAAAAAAAAATGGAAGGATTCTAGATTTCAAAGACACTGCAGCAGCAGCAGCAGCAGCAGCAACAACAACAACAACAAAAAGCTTAGGGTTACCAAACAAGTTCAAGTTCTGAATAACCATGCAAGGCTTTCTGCATTTTATTTCATAAATGTATTTAACAGAGAGATGATTAAGATATGAAGTGAGCTTTGACCAAACCCATATTATTCCAAAAAGCGAAATCATTTATAAAAAAGCAATTCTAACTTTATTAACCATTCACAAATAAAACTACCCATGTAGAGATCTAGTGAGACTTTCTGAATAATAGTTCAATCTCGCCTAATGTGCAGTTGCTTTGTTTGTTTGATTACAGTGATTATAGTGTTCATTAGTACTGACTGGGTAGGTGCACTGGCTCATATCTTCAGATAAGCTATGGTCTGTGAAATCTCACAGCTTCTATTTTCATCCGCTTTAAACTGTACTTTCCACTTCTCTCAGTGTCAGCAGCTATTCCTTTAGCATAAATATTTTTATCACTGTAATTGTGATGGAACAAAGACAATTCCTGGTTGTTCTTACATCCTGGTTGTCCTAGTTATTACTCTGGTGACAGAATTGGGTTTTTGTTTCCATGGACTAGGTTATATCAGAGGGGATGTATTTCTGGTACCTTTATAGTACATCTCAGCAGAGCAGTCAAATGGAAGGAGCAGTTTTGGATACTGAACATGGGCACAGTGATTTTAAAATATGTTTTTAATAGTGATTCACATATCTCTTCTATTAGAGCCCACTTAAATATATACAATGTAAGAAATGTCTGAATATCTTCACAATTTGTTAGTACAGGCCAGTGCTCATGCCATTCTTAAGCCAGACAAGATGGAAATCTACTATGGTACTGCCTTAAGCAGATAAAATTTAGCACTCACCAGGCATTGTCATTACCTACTTTATATCATCAGGTAGTCTCAGATCATAGACTTTGGGAGCTACACAACTCACAGAATTTTAAGGTGGTTTTGTTTGAGTATGCCAGAGACTATTTATATCTCTGGAAAGGCAGTGATGGTAGCTTAGAATATGTTCATTACAGATGAACATAGGTTCTCTGTTTTAACAAAATCAGAAGACAGTTGTGGTTTGGAATTTGAAACCATTTTACTTTCAATGCCTTTTGAAAGTCTTTGAAAATGTGATATTTATGTGCATACAAAGTTGTCCCAGTTATCTCCAAAAATAACCACAAAAATACATGCTGTAAATCATAGTTTGGACATCCAAAACATGTCTCTGTTTCTATTCAAGTATCTGCTTTTCTTTGTGTTACAGTTGAGTTCTATAGTCATCCTCTGTAATTGTCAGCTACTGTCTAACTTGCTTTGTGGACTTGAGCTACTCAATTTACTAAACATTAGTTTCTCTACTATAATTTAGATCATACCAATCTCATATAATTGTTATGAAATTGAATGGCCCCAGGCATTGAGTAAAGAGTATCTTGATTGGTTTTCCTTTCCCTTCTTATATTTCTAGATGGTAATAATGGGTTCTGATCTAGCAACATTGGCCTGGTGGGCTCAGTTCCTACAAAAGGAACAGACAGAAAGTTTCTACCAGTAGAGAGACAGAGTCCCTTTTGTTTCTTCCTCCAACCTACTATGTTAAAACAGAAACAGGAGACAAAATTTGATAGGGTAGTCACCAAGGTTTTCTTTCATACCTAGAAGGCCTAGGATGCTGTCATGTCTCTGAGACCCTCAGCCATCTCTGTAGCTACCACACTTTTACATAGGTTTTATAGGTTTACTCACCTGTCTTCATCATCAGACTTTGAATGCTCAAGAGAAGGGATCATGTCTTATTTACTCTTCAGTGAACTAAAACATGGGCAATGCTCAAGTTCTTTAATGTAGAAAGCAGTAGAGATAAAATATTCTAAACTAAAGGAAATTCATGCCAGGTGCTTCAACAGTAAGAATAGTTCTTTTCTGTAGTTGTATTACGAAGAGAAAGAATGTGAAGAGAAAGAATGTATATCAAAAATAAAGAGTGAAATCAACAAAACATAAAAGAACAGTTTGGGCTTACATTTTGGAAAATATTTTAGCCATAAATATTTTTGATATTATTCTCTGGCATTTGCTGTTTTTCTCTTTTTCCATTAAAATCATTGTCATGAATAGGGATATAAAATACATCCTATTTTTATAATATTAATATGAATTCAAGGAACTCAAAGTTTAAAGATAATGCAATTGTAGTTGTTAAGAGAATCTGGCCAGGCGGTGGTAACGCACGCCTTTAATCCTAGGGCTTGGGTGGCAGAGGCAGGCAGATTTCTGAGTTGGAGACCAGCCTGGTTTACAGAGTGATTTCTAGGACAGCCAGGGCTACACAGAGAAACCCTGTCTTGAAAAAACAAAAACAAAACAAAACAACAACAACAACAACAACAAAACCCAGAATCTGAAAGGGGTATGCTCTGAAAATGACGTTTCAGATGAATTTAGCTTTCTGACTGGCAAAACTAATTCCATTTGATTTTATAATTTATTATAAGTGGTCAATTTTTTCAAGTAAATTACAGGATAAGCCTAAAATTATTATTGTTACTGCTATATTGTTGTTGTTATTATTATTACTTGAGGTGTTTGTTCACATGAAAGAAGAGAATTTTTTTCACAAACACTTTGCAGGTATATCTACCCATGTACAAATAAAAAATGTAGCTAAGAAAGGCAGTAGTAAATCCAGAAGGGCTTTTCAGTTACATCACAAAGATACTGTCACTCCACCCTCTATACTTTCTTAATGATCACTTACCATATGAGAAGACTGAAATTGAAAGTAAGTGATTCTCCAAGATCATGTAACTGCTATTTGCTAGCTCTTGGGTACCATCATCGCCTGCACAGATGCCTGTAGTTTCTGAATCTACAAGTCTCCTTGGAAGAATGGAAGGAGAAATAGGATTTGCTGTTGGAAATACTTGGTGAGTTTGGGGATATCATGTACTCAGTGTAGCCTGTTTACAGGTACATCCAGACTTCTCTCAGGCACCCAAACTTTTCTAGTTATATAACTTATCTTTTTGTTTCAAGTTTTATTTTCATATCTTCTTTTTTTATGCGTTTGGAGCAGAAGATATCGTTAGGAGGAGGGGCTATGAATGTTTTGACATATGGTAGTTAGGCTTGACTAAATAGACCTTTTAGCCTAATGTTGTTAATGAGATAAAGCAAAGAAACTGTCTTGGGACTCTTGTGTGCACCTCATCATGAAACAGGGATTTCTACCCTTTCTTCACCGTTGTGCTCTGTGACCTGACATCTTCAGAACAGGAGAAAAGCTGCCTCAAGTAATCCTCATGAGTCTATGTATATGGATGACTGAAAAAGATAGAGGTTTCAAAAATCTCAAATCACAGTGAGAGTGTGGTAGAGGTGAAAGAGAGGGAGGGTTTAGATCCAAAACAAAGATAGAGAGCTCAACTTATGGTTTATAGATTGGAGTAATTTTTGGGAAGACTACAAAGACATAGTCAGGTACTAGGAGGAAGTACATAGTCAATTGGTGAGTGTGGCTTAGAGAGGGGGGAGGAAGGGAGAAAGAGATTATGAAACCCTAATACCATGGAATTTTAAATTTTTAATAGCTTCTGTGTGAACTGAAATGAAAGGAAGGTTTTTGATGACTGAAGTGGGCAGGTGAGATGGGTGATTCTGGGAATGGGTTGATGGGTTGGGGTCTTCCAGTTATTGGTGAATTTCCCCTTTTTCGTCCTCATGTGAGGCTTTCTCTTAGGTTATAAAAGTAGGTACGTGATGCATAAAGTCAGTTGGATAGGGACAATGAAGACAAGATGGCATTCTAATTAAGCAAAGGATAATTACTGACCATTTCAGTAGGTTATGTTTGTCTTTCTTGTTTTATAGTTTTAGAGGTTATGTGACAGTCCTCTCCAGAAGGGCTCTTTGGTTGTGTCAGCTCTTTGTTAATAGTATCTGCTATTCTCCCATGCCAAGATAGCAAACCTCAATCATTTAATAAATTATTTTTACCACTGATACAACTGATACCACTTGTGAAATGGAACCAAATTTCATATGGACAACAATAAATGGTTTGTTAGAATTTTTCATACTCATTTTGCTTGCATTTTGAGTATGACTTATAGAATTATCTTATTTAGCTATTCACCTTGCACTCCCTCTTTCTCTTTTGAATGTTAACATTGCTTATACAGAATTGTGATAATACAATCACAAAAGGACTAAAACTGAGATGCAGGGGATGATAAATATCATGACACATACAGGATAGTGCCATTATTTGATATCATTAAGGAGCTAGGGCTAATGAGTGACTCTTATTACACAACATCAAAATGATTAAAATATGCTCAGAATGCACAAATATTTTCTAAATAACAGTGAAATAACTATGTCAGTACCTGTTGAAATTCTCATAGATGATGTTAAAATGTTTAGTTTATTTTGTTTGCAAAGGAGATGAGCTAGTAGCTATTTGAATTGACATTAGCTATCATTGACTTTTCTGTCTTGATTCATCTGAACACAGAAGGTAGTAGCACCTCCTGTTACCATATACTGTGAGTCTGGCAAGAGGGAAACTGGCAAGCAGACAGAGGTTCATTCAATATGTAGGTGTTACGTTTCAGATCCAACACCCCTTGAAAAACAAATAAATTTACTTACTGGTACACTAAGTTGGCAGATGAAGAAATTAGACTAAGAATTTTTTTATGTTCAAGACTTTTGCTCACATCTAACTTGATCCAGAACTTTCTCATACATTTATGCAACTTTTTAGTAGTGTAGATGTCTGACAGAATATACTTTGGTCAGTTTTAAAGAAAGACTGAATGGTTCATATGAAACCTGATAGGAAGGACAACAATATCAACCAACCAGACCCCCCAGAACTCCCAGGGACTAAATCACCAACCAAAGAACACACATGGAGGGACATATAGGTCCAGCTGCATATGCAGCAGAGGATGGCCTTGTTGGACATCAATGGGAAGAGTGACCCTTGGTCCTATGAAGGCTTGATGCCCCAGTGTAGGGGCATGCCAGGGTGGAGAGGCAGGTGTGGGTGGGTTGGTGGGTGAACACCCTCATAGAAGCAGGGGGAGGGGATAGAGAGGGGATTTCCAGGTGAAACTGGGAAAGGGGATAACATATCCAAAAAAAAAAAAAAAACTGGAAATGAAATAAAAAAAAAAAAAGAAATATTTTGTCCTTAAAAAAATCTTATAGATTTTTTTTTAATCCCAGAAGCTAAGAATCAAAGTTAGCATGCATTTGATGTCAGACAGCTACTAGATACCTGATGCAAAGGTGCACATATCTCAAGCAGGGAGAAGAGAATGGAGTGAGGATGGCTGTTTCCTGTCTGGAACTCTGAACACTGGTCCCAGAGCAGCATGCTTGTGCAATGTGTAAACTCACAGATGTCAATATTTACTTACCATCTCTACACTAATCTGTTATTTTAAATTTCTAAAAGAATTCTGTTAACATTTGCTTTGGTATAGTAGAAATTTGTGGCTTGAAAGTAAAAAAAAAAATGTCTGTTTGTTTTGGATTTCTGTTTTATTTGCTTTTTAGTTTGGGACAGAGTTTCAAATTGAAGTGGCCTGGCTTCTCTTAAGTGCCACTCCTTAATGAGCCATCTCAAAGTATCCTATTTTGTTTTTTTTTTTTTTTTGAGTCAAAGAAAAATCTTGCCCGGATTGACGAGGGTCACATACCAGTCACTGTGTATGCTTGTGTGTGTGGGTGGGATAGTGGGTATTAAAAGTGTAATTAAGTGGGAGGCTTTCTCTGCAGAGAGCTGCTAAGGTAAATAAGAGTAATGGCTATTCATTACAAAGTGCATCTAAACATGAAGGCTAGATGTTAATTGAAACTGACAGTATTGGCTGTACTGTTTTGATTGGAAAGGCAGCCACATTTTCATTAAAGCTTTTGAGCTGCATGGCTCCCAAGCTTCATTTCTGGGGAGATGGGAGCAGGAGTCTACTTTGCTAACATTAAAGATATCAGAGCTGGCAAGGTAACTCTGTCTTCCTCCACTGGTGATTGCGGCCTTCCTTTTTCTTTATCACTGGGCTACATATTTAGTGTTTGTGTCTTACAAACTGTACAATTCCTGGTGTCCTCAGATAAAAGCCGAAAGGCTCCAAAGGGACACCCTGAGGCAGTTCTCTTTTAATAAATATGTAGATGGATCCAAGGATTCTTTTTCAAACCAACCAGGGCAAAAACCTCTAGGAAACCTTAAAATCAGTGGTTCTCAACCTTCCTAATGGTGCAACCTTTTAATACAGTTCCTCATGTTGTGGCGACCTCCAATCATAAAACTATTTTGTTACTTCATAACTGCAATTACATAACTGTAATTGTAATATAAATATCTGTGCTTTCCAGCGGTCTTAGACAACCCTTGTGAAAGGGTCATCTAACCCCCCAAAAGGGTTGCAACTCACAGGTTGAGAACCACTGCTAGAAAGGGTCACAGAAAATTTGAAGTCATTGCCACCATAGGACTAGTAATACCTGGTGGACTAAAACAACCAAGTGTATTCATTTCAAAATGAACAAAATATGAGAGACCAATTACATATGAGTATATATGTAGGTAACACAAGTATTTCATTAAAACACACAGGACTTTAATCAGCATATACATTCAAGCTCAGTGCTTCATCACCTTTTGAATATTATGAATCCCCATAATGTTATCAGGAATGCAGAGTTGAACTACTGTGTCCACCTTCACACATGAAACCAAGGATTCGGTCCTTATTTGATTCCTCACAGGCACTTAACTGTAGAAAGGAGACAAGAGCTTCTGTGCTCTGACTCACAGCTCTTTGTAAATTTATGTCAATGAGAAGTCTGATTGAAACAACTGTGTTTATATGCAATCGCTGAAGCTCGCGTGGGAGGCAGTTTCCGATGAAATATATTTAACTACCTGTAAATTTCAAGAAGGCTCAGCCTTTCTGTAATAACTGCTGAGCGGCAGCCTCCAAGTAGGTACCTAAGAAACAGTTGCTCAGTGAATGGATGAGTAAGAACAGCACAACTTCTGGGTGGCTTGCTGGGCCAGTTCTAGAATGCATTTCTTTTTCTAGAAGCCACTCTTTTTAAGATGATTCGAAATGACTTGCATCGATTTACACAGTTCCTGTTTATAACATCTCAACCTCTCTGGGGATTTACTTTGCTTAGACCAGCTAGTATAGAGCTGTTTGGTTTTGCATTCTAAATAATCCCTATTAGAAAGCATTATTACCTGCATCCTTAACACACGGTTGAATGGTTAGTGGAATGGCCCTATAGGTATAATTGAAAAAAAGCCCTCCTCTATAGAGTTCATTGTTTGTTTGTTGGTTGGTATAGGGTCTCATTCTGTACACCAAGATGCCTCAAGCTGGGATTTTATTTTTGTGTTAAGATGCCCTGAAAGGAGTTCTAAAGACATTGCTTTCTAGAGCTCTTCCCCTATTCCTTTGATTCTCTCCCTTTCCTTTCCCCCTTTTTCCCTCTCCTTCTTTCATCTTTCGCCATTCTCCTCCCTCCTCTCCTTCTCCTCCTTTTTTGATTTTTCTTGTTACTACTGTTGAGAAAATGCTTTCCCTGTGTATCCTAGGTTAGCCTCAATGATTTTGTCCTTCATCCTCAGCCTCTCAAGTGCCAGGATTACAGCCATGTACCACCACACCTGGTATCTGTGTAGCTATTAAAGAAGGAACTCCACAGGAAGACCTACAGAATTAACTCACCTGGACCCTGGGGGCCCTCAGAGACTGAACCATCAACCAAAGAACATATAGACCTAGGCATCCTGCACATATGTAGCAGATGTACAGCTTGGTCTTCATGTGGGTCCCAAAAAACTGGAGTGGGGGTTATCCCAAAAGCTGTTGCCTATATTGAGATATATCCTTCTAGCTAAGCTGCCTTGTCTG
>JADRCC010574087.1:16614-28979 GCA_019843855.1 Hylomyscus alleni | reverse complement strand
TGAAAAGTGATAAGGCCAGGTGACCTTAGAGCCAATGCTTTAAAACTAGGATCCAAAATATTTTTCTTTAAATTATTGTATCAGGAATTTTGTCAAAGCCAGAGAATGCTTACTGATACTTTTATGTGTTAAATAAATTCACTTAACATTTGAACACTGATTCAAGTTGTCAGACTTCTCCTTTATCACTTAAAAGCTGCCTATTGTCACCAGCCTTAGACTCACATTACCTTCCTAAATGTGAGCTTCTCTACCCAGTTCCTGAAACTCCTCTTACAAATGACCCCTTGACCTGATGATTTCCAAGGTCATAGTTAATTTTCCAATTCTTTTCAACCTCAAATTCTCTGTTTTTCTTACTTGTTTTCTTACCTACCTTCATTTACCCTCTCTCTCCCTCCTTTTCTCCCTCCCTTCTTTGCTCTCTCCCTCCTCCCCTACTTCCCTCCCTCCCTTCTTCCTTCCCTCTCTCTCCTTAGCTTTCATATCTATTTTTATATCCTTAGCAATCTTGTGTATCTGACTCCTTATCCCTCTCTATACTACAAATTCCTGTGTTCCAAAAATCAAAGGCTGTGTACCCAACAGAGTTCAGAGAACTGTCTACTGGACTCTCCTCAGCAAGAGGAAATGTACCAAGACCCAAGAAAATCCCAAGTTGTCCCTTTGAGTTTTTCCCTTCTTTGAACCTCTTTATATCTTTCAATGATTCCTCTCAGCTCATTCTCTCAGAAGTAAAGCCTTATCAGGTATGGTTTCTGTACAAGGAGCTACATTCTAACAAGAAAGCCTGCAATGTTTTTCAATCCTATTTACACTACAGTAATTGTTCTCATACGTGTCTTTCTTGCTTGTGAGCCTTTTTGGTCAAACACACTGTAAATTCCTATGCATTTATAGCAGTGCTAAACTTACCAGATTTCCCTTTAAGACATTATCTATATACCAAGATATATACTGAAGTCATTCACTAAGTGAGTTTATGTCTCAGGTCATCTTCTGTTCTACACATACAAAGGAATACTGAAAATTGCAGTTATACACAGCGACAAGCAAGCCCCATCATCTCCTTCTTTTCTGATATTATTAATGCTTCGTCTGTTCTCAGGAATCCTTGCTCTCTTTTCTCCTTCCCAGACATCATGGCAAGATTGTACTTATCCTGGAAGACCACCTGTTCAAATTTCACCTCCTTCAGATGTCTCTTTTCTAATCCTCTCAACCATCTTCAAACCTTTTATGATGGCAATTAGCGTATTCTAGCTTGTATTTCAGATACAATGCTTCAACTATACACTTCATAATCTTCTTGAGTGATGCCTTTTCTATTTGCACCTGCAGAATTCAACAAAGAACCTTGTTGAATTTAGTAAATGTTTGATGAATTTACTCATCTTTTATGATATTCACTCAATTTGTAACATTATATGGAACCTAACTGTAGAGGACTAGTCTGAATTTTCTCATTATGTTTAGATCATTTAGATATATCATGTGAAATCCAATGAATAAAATAAATGGGGAATGCTACAAAATAAATGAATACATGCGTAATACTAATTGTACATGATATAAAAAGTTTAGATGTGAGAAAGTAATTTACTTTTCAGCAAAAACTAGAAGTATTGGCCTCAGTTTTTTTTAATATTACTAAGAGAGAATTGGATATAAAAATATAAAAGTATTTCTACTTTTATTAATTTTCTTTTATAGACCTTGTTTTGGCTTTAATGTCAGGAAAAGCTGGATTATTTAGAGACAGGAATGTATTGATATTTTGAGACTTTCTAACTAACTTTAAATATATTTCCTAACTTAACTTTCACAAAGTTTCTTGTGACTAGAATCAAAATTTCATGTTTCATTTAAAAGTTCTGTAAGATTCAAGAGGTTGAATTTTTATAAGATAATGAAAATGAGTAAGTGTTGAGGAATGGAGTAGTCAACAAGAATAATTTGTAGAGTATGTTTTTTAAACGCTAACTCATTTGCAGTGTTGAGCGTCTCCATGTGCAGCTGGAACTCTTGACAGATGAGTCTTGTGAACACTGCTCACACAGTCAGACTCCACTTGCAGTTATGAAGGTCCTAAGCAAATCCACTCTGAGCACAGTAAAGGGTCTACTGTAGAACCGATTGCTGAATATCTCGTAGGTGAACTCACGACATCTGAGAGCTTGCCACGGAGTAAAACTAAAGCTCAGTTTCACAACTAGAGGTTAACACAGCAAAATTAATTTTGGAAATTTAAGTCTTTTGACCTACAGACAGAAATCTTTCTCTTCCAGCAATTGTTTCAGAGAAAACAACCACAATTTCAGAGCTATTCTGGCTTTCCCATATTTTAGAGTCTCAGAAAGTCTCAGGTACATTTCAACTTTGACCCTCCCTTCTTCTTAGCGTGTATTATCACACGGATTTCTGGAACAGTCTCATTCACTTTAAGGAAGATTTTCTGTATCCTTCATTTGAAAGTACTTAGAAAAAAATACTAGAATTTATTCAAAGTTCATTTTGTACTTTCAGGTTTTAAGATATTCATGCATTAATTTCACATATTTTCTTAGAAGCTCCTTTATCAGTTTCAGGGATGAAACAGAATACATTTTGTATTTAGTGTTCTTTCCCTCTGAAGTGACAAGACAAAAGAATATTGTCAAAGATTTTGGGAAAATATTTACAGATGGATTATTGAATCATAGTATTTAATGTCTTTTTTCCAAAGATTAGAATGGTAAATTCTCCAATGTTTGTTTTTTACTGACTATGCAAATAAAAATAAACATGTTAGCTAGTTGCTGCTTATTTCTTCTCTTTCACATAGACCATTTAACTTTTCAGAATTCCAGAACTGTATAAAATGTATTATATAGAGAGCTGAAGATCAGAACATTCCATAAGTAATGATCCAAAAAGAATTTTTTTCTCAGGGTAGGAATAGCTTGTTATAAATGACCTGATTTTTTTCAAGAGGGTCAGAAGAGAACTTGATCTGACTCTCAGTTTCGAAGCATGCCCTGAAGCACAAATACAAAGACAGCTTAGAGAGAGGGAGGGAGCTGTCACACCTGGCAGTGGGCCCGAAGGAAGCTGCAAAGAGGAAAATTTTAATTCAAGTTGCATGGAGGCCATACTGGCAGGAGAAAGCTATTTTCTATGATTTTAAAAATTAAAAAAGTTGTAATTTGGGTACATAATAGAGTTATGTACCCAAAGTCTAGACAATCTTTTTGCTTCTCTTTAATTAAAATCTTGTATGCATCATAAGAAAAAATTGGACAATTTAAGATGAAATTTCCTTTATTTTTCTAATTTTTCATTTCTTAATGTGATTACAATAATATTCACATCACACACACAGACACACACATACACACACACACAAATCCACATCCTCACAAGTATAAGAGAAGTCAGCAAAGGTATTTATGATTCCTGAACACACAGAAGGAGGTACCTGGTGGAGGGAGGGTGGGATAGGGGTTTTCCCGGAGCAAGAGAAACCGGAAAAGGGGATAACATTTGAAAAGTAAATAAATAAAATATTCAATTAAAAAAAAACCCTCACATTCCCTAAGACTCACTCCAGGGCAGGTAAGAAGCAGGAATCTTAATAACAGATTTGCTGGTACAGATGAAACTATGGATCTGTATGGTGGCCACATAACTGATTGTAAAAACCAAGTCCTGTGGGTATTAATCCATACTGATCCCTATAATGGAGCAAACTTATATTTCAACACAGTCTCTGTTAGCCAGGACACTTCACATTTGATCTTCTGCATCTTACCTGGTGATGGTGATATGCTCTCTGCCTGAAAGGAAAATAAACACCTCTGTCAGTGTCTCTATGAAGGGATTAAGAACATAATTATATGACAGGATGGAGCAAAAGGATGGATTCTGTCATCTCATTGTGAGGGTGAAAAGTACAAAGGCTAAACCAGGTATTCAAAGACGAGCAAAGCCCTTCACAGAACTGGCATTCCTGAAGAAGCAATTATTTACTTGAGTAAATCTAAAAGAAAAGTGTAAACTCACACAACACTTCAAAAGAAAAATCAAACGTGAAATATTCTGATTTCTGGAGTATGACAGTTAGTAAAAGAGAAATCACTAAATTTTTAGATTTTACATTACCTCTGTGAAATACATTAGGACTCAACCATTCTTCACCCTTCCCAGTTATACACTAACTATCAGCCATCAGTGATCATGATATCTTTTTCAGAATGTAAACTCTGATTTATATGAACAGTAAGGGCATCTCTCTCTCTCTGTCTTGTGTGTGTGTGTGTGTGTGTGTGTGTGTGTGTGTGTGAGAGAGAGAGAGAGAGAGAGAGAGCAACAGAGACAAAGACAAAGACAGAGACAAAGACAGAGACAGAGACAGAGACAGAGACAGAGAGAAATATACATAGAAAGGGTTATTTCTAGAATGATAGCAGACATGGACCTTACAAAAAAAATCAGTATCTGGAAGTATTTCCACAGTGATAAAGAAAGATAAGGATTAATGAATTTTGACAATTTTAAAAGCAAAGCAACATATTTTTGGCTTTTAGTCAACATCAATCTAACTGAATTCTTGCTCTATAAAACAAGGGAATGACTGTCATATAATAATCTGTAACAGAAAATTCCTTAGATGAATTACAGCAAATACTTCTGAAACTGCCTAATGCCCAGTAGATGGTCCACTGCAGGATAATTTTTTATTTAGTGTGCACAGAAAGTTACGCTGCCTACTTAGGTTGAAAGGCCATGACACATCTTCAGTTCATCATCATAAAACACATATTATTATTTCTTCAAGTAAAAGCACTAAGAACTGAGTGGCACAATGAAAAAAGACATAAGTCAGTACTCACACAAAAGGAAAAGCCCATCAATATCAATGACATATGACATACTTATGGATGTAAAAAGTACAATAGTGAAATTATTGTACATAATTAAAAAAATGTTTTGGTGTGAGATTGTGTCAGTATTCAGAGAAATTAGTTTGAACATGAACAGATGGTAGGTTTGGAAAGGCAGAAGTGGAAATTGGCTTATTTCAAGAGTGACACTGCAACAAAAGGTAAATAAAAATGAGAGGAGAAAGAACCATATTTGAAAATGAATACAACTTGAAATAACAGAAAGCAATACAGAGAGGATTAAGCATTAAGTGAGTAAACAGGGTAAATTTCAGCTAAACTGAATTCAATTGTGTTGAAATTTTCTAAACTGAACTGAAATGAAGGCTAAAGTAATACTGACTCAGCAAAAATAAAGGTCAAATTATAGATGTAATGATTTGCTCCCATGGTGGAATTTTGCTCATTTCCTACATGTTTATTTAATTGCTTAATACAAATCACACTCCTTAAGATCTAGGAATGCAAAGGTTAATGCAGCAGATTTTGTGCTTTAGGTAGTAGGCACGTGGACAATAGGGCAGAGGGTTCATAAAATGGTGCAGGACATTTTGTTAGGGGAAGGAAGATGCATAGCTATCCATAGAAGGGAAAACATACAATCCCAGGTAAAGGTGACTTATGGTGTAAAGGGGAAGAAGCTGAGTCCTGCCTAGGGTGTGGTAAAGTGATCTGTGAGTGCCCAGATTTCCCACCCTAAACCTAAACATTCTAAATGAAGATTTCAACACATCAATGTACGTATTTTTAGCCTCCCTTCATGGGATCTATGATAAGAAAATTCATCAGTTAAGAATACAAAATTGTATTTATTTATATTTTCCTGAATCTGTGGTCCTCTATGAGGCACATGTTTTTCTTGCCAAGTAAAGAAAGTAAAGTTTTCTTTCCAAGTAAACTTTGAAAAAAAATAACAAAGTGATCATCAAGAAAAACTTTATTCTTTGATTATGAGAAAACTTAGAGGAAACTCAGAACCAGTGGAAGGATCCCTGCCATATGAAAGATGCTGGAGAGAAACAAGAGAGGTGTCAAGTGGCAATTTCTGGTTTCCTTAGAGACTCAGTTGTGTCATGTGATGTTTTTCTGGAAGATGTTTCATGAGAGGAAGTTTTGCTGAAGACACACACATGGTGTTTCTCTGGAAGCTGCCTGGTGAAATGGCATGGGATGTTTTGCTGGAGCAGAGTTGAGAGAACCCTTGATGTTTGCAAACAGTGTAAGTATAACTCAACAGCAAAGAATTCCTGGTGGTGTTCCTGCTGCTTCTTGCTGCTTCAGCAGCCTCGTGCTGGATTGGCTGATTCCCACAGTTTCTTCTGGATAGAGCTGCTACTGCTACTGATTCAGGTTAAGTATTTTGCTAGTGGACTGTACTGAAGACAATGACGATTGGAATTCCCTCCATTCCCTGCCTCCAAACAAGTCAATGTCCTCCCTTGTCCTATTAGGCAATTTCCTTCCCTACCTTTAGTGGGTGGGCTGTAAAAGAGGGTGAAGCCTTTAAAAACCCTTATTAAAGTTGGTTTTCAAAAATACAAGCCTTCAGGGAAATGGATTCGAAACAAGTAAATACACAGTAAGAAGGCAAGAGAAGGGGGTCATGTGTGAACCAGATCAAGAATGGAATTGAAGGTAGTGTCCTATGCCATGCAAACCACTAGAAGAACCCCAATCCAAGTTACCACAAGACAGCTGTCATTGTCAACAAGGATGTCATGTCAGCATGAAAAAATTCATTGTACTTAGATGGATAAATTAACTGTTCAATCTTCATCTATAGAGAGTCAATCATGACATTTTATTAAACATAGTTTAGAAACAGATTAAAATTCATCAAATAGTGAAGTATTTGGTACAGGTATATTATGAACACAAACTGTAACAGAATGGGTTATTTCCTAAAACACAAAAATCTAAAACTTAGTTAATAACTGTTTGGAAGACAGTTAAAAAAAAAACTGAGCCTGCCAATATAGTCTAGCATGGCAGCCTAGTCAAAGTGAGTTGTCATGCCTGCATTTTAAGTAGAGCTCAGAAATTTGAATTTTCAATCAATTTAGCTTATACACTATTGTGCTTTTAAAATAAGTTTGTATAATTTAATTTTAATGAAAGCCAATTATAAATAAATTTGCATCAAATGAAACTTGATGGACATGAAACACTTAAGTTACAAAATTGAATAAATATGTTTTATGAAAACTCATAAAGTACTTATCCAGTAAATTATCTTGCTTCAATTCAAAAAAAATCTGTTGTCTAAAAAGAGATACTATATGTAAGGGCTGGGACAACTGCTCAGACGGTATGGTGCTCACTGGAGAAGCATGAGAAGCCAAGTTCAATCATCTGCACCTACGTAAAAGGCAGGAGTGCCTGAGTGTAATTAAACATACGGAAAGTGAAAGGAGGAGGGTAGGTGGGCCTCACTGGCCAGCCACTTAAAAAGGATTGGTGGGTCTTCAGATATATTTCCAATTTTCTAAGGAACCTCCAGCTTGATTTCCAGAGTGGCTGTAAGTTTTCAATTCCACCAGCAATGGAGGAGTGTTCCTCCTTCTCCACATCCTCTCCCACATATGTTGTCACCTGAGGTTTTGTTCTTAGCCATTTTGATTGGTCTCAGGGTCGTTTGATTTGCAATTCTCTGATGACTAAGGACTTTGAACATTTCTTTAGGTGCTCCTCAGCTATTTGGGATTCCTCAGTTGAGAATTCTGTTTACTTCTTTACCCCATTTTTTGATTGGGTTGTTTGGTTTTTTTGGTAATTAACTTCTTGAGTTCTTTATATATTTTGAATATTAGCCCTCTATCAGATATGGAGTTAGTGAAGAATTTTTCCCAATCTGTAGTTGCTGATTTGTCTTATTGACTATGTCCTTTGCCTTACAGAAGCTTTCCAGTTTCATGAGGTCCCATTTATCAATTCTTAGTCTTAGAGTGTGGGCCATTGGAGTTCTGTTTAGGAAATTTCCCCCCTGTGCCAATGAGTTCAAGGCTCTTTCCCACTTTCTCTTATATTAGATTCAATGCATCTGGTTTTATATTGAGGTTCTTGATCCACTTGGACTTGAGCTTTGTGCAAGTTCACAAATATGGGTCTATTTTCATTTTTCTATATACAGACAGCCAGTTAGACCAGCACCATTTATTGAAGATGCTTTCTTTTTTCCATCATTATTTTTGACTTCTTTGTCAAAGATCAAGTGTCCATAAGTGTGTGGTTTTATTTCTGGGTCTTTAATTCTATTCCGTTGATCAGTGTATCTGTATTTGTATCAATACCATGTAGTTTTTAATGATTATCACTCTGTAGTAAAGCTTGAGGTCAGGGATGGTGATTCCCCTAGCTGTTCTTTTATTGTTAAGAATTGTTTTTGCTATTCTGGGTTTTTTAAACCTTTCTAGATGAATTTAAAAATTGCTCTTTCCATGTCTTTGAAGAATTGTGTTGGGATTTTGATGGGGATTGCATTTAATCTATAGATTGCCTTTGGTCGGATAGCCATTTTTACTATGTTAATTCTGCCAATCCATGAGCATTGGAGAGCTCTCCATTTTCTGAGATCTTCTTTGATTTCTTTCTTGAGCGACTTGAAGTTGTTGTCATACAGGTTTTTCACTTGTTTGGCTAGAATTACCCCAAGATATTTTACATTATTTGTGGCTATTGTGAACGGAGTTGTTTTCCTAATTTCTTTCTCAGACTATTTATCATTTGTATAAAGGAAGGCTACTGATTTATTTGAGTTAATTTTATTTCTGGCTACTTTGCTGAAGTTGTTTATCAGATAGAGAAGTTCTCTGGTAGAATTTTTGGGGTCAGTTCCCACTTTGGGCCTGTTGCTGGACCTTCTTTTCCTCAGGCTCCACTCCATTTCCATCCCTGTAATTCTTTCAGACATGCACAATTATGGGTCAGAGTTGTGACTGTGGGATGGCAAGCCCATCCCTCAGTTGATGTCCTACCTTCCTGCTGGAGGTGATCTCTATAAATTCATTTCATCTAAGGTCCATCCCTTTGAGTCCTGAGAATCTCTCACCTCCCAGGTCTGTGATTATTTTCCTTTGTTATTTTTTTCATAACTCCTCCCCTTGTGGAGACGGGGGCTAGGGAGGAGGTACAGGATGTGGAACAGTCAGAGGGTGGATCAGAGTGGGGAATAAAATATGGAGTATAAAAAATAAATGAATTAAAATTAAAAATGAAAAAAAAGAAATACTATCAGTGGTTTCATCCCTGGGAGCTCTGGGGATGAGCGGTCTAGTTGGTTGATACTATTGTTCTTCCTATGGGGTTGCAAAATTCTTCAGCTGAGAAACAAAGGAGATTATGATTTTATACATATCTGAGACAGAGGAGACAGAGTAAGACCTCAAGGAGATCTTGGAGGAAGGAGTTATGGTAGATAACATTGGATTTTACTTTGAATACATGGACAATTCTGGGCAAAAGTCTGAAATAATGTTTCATAAGCTGTAAAAGGTTTCTATCCACAGTGTACAAATCACCCTGTAGGGGTCATTGAGAGCAGAGATTCAAGTGTCAAAGTTTCATTCACTCAGGTAAAAGACTCTGGTTATTTAGAACAATCATTAATGCAAGCCTCTGCATGAATTTCTAAATGCAGATAGGTGGGTAGAGGGGGAGGGAGTCAGAGACAAAGAGACAGACAGACAGAGAAACTCAGAGACAGAGAAAGTTGATGAATTAGATGTGAACTATGACAGAAAGAGTGTAGCCAAAGTTGACCTCACAGGCTTATGGCCTGAGGAAAATGGAGGAATGAATTTGCAAGACTTTTGAAGGAGCTGACTCATAGAAACATTTTAAGATTTAGAGATGCTCATGAAAGATATTAAACATACAAACGATAACTTCAAAGAGTAATTCAATGAAATCATCCATCAATTTTCTTTTTTCCCTCCAGACTTCTACTCATATCCCAACACAAAACTCTCACCATATCCTCAATAAAAGTAGAAACCACTCAGTAAAATCCTCCATTTTATCACACATTATAAGGATATTTACATAGACACATTCAAAATAAATTATCACCATCTCACCTCTATAGGGAAAGATTTAACCATGAAAATCTGGTTGCTTGAGTTTGTTAGTCAAACACTTTCTGAGAGCCAAAACACCAACTGGAACCATTTTTATTAACTGGCATGGCAGAGCAATGCCCTACATAGATATGAAGATTTATTCTTTTTCAAAATGTGTCAGAAGAAGGGATGGCACTCTGCATGTCAACAAGGATTACTGGCATCTCCATTGGTATTTATCCTTGACTTAGTTTGTAGAAGGCAATATAGGAAAAGCCCTCAATGTCACTGATCTGTGGCAACCGTGTTGTAAACTTCCTAGTAAGCTGGAGGCAGTTGAGTCCCAGACTCCTCTAGTACTATAAACTAAGAGAATATTTGCAGAAGTTGGCTGTAAGATTGTGACTTCAGTGACAGTGCTAGTTTACATGGTATATGCTTGTTTTAGTTAGAACCTGATTAGGGGGTTTGGAGCTGCCTCTCTTCCTATGGTGACATACTGCTCGGATTTGTCTATGTTAGCTGCCTTGCTGTTGATTGTTCTGTGAGCCAGAGTTTACCTTAGTTGTGACCTGATGAAATCTAATTCTTTTCTTTTCTTTTCTTTTCTTTTCTTTTCTTTTCTTTTCTTTTCTTTTCTTTTCTTTTCTCTTCTCTTCTCTTCTCTTCTCTTCTCTTCTCTTCTCTTTTCTTTTCTCTTCTTTTTGCCACCAGAAGACTTTAAAACCTAAATCTGATCACTGATGTTCACATAAATGTGCACAGTTTATCCCCTGTTTGTAGGGAAATATCCAAATTTTTCTCCATTGCACATTCTTCTCTTCTTGGTATGACATTAGTCCTGTTGATATTAAAGGCTCTACAGGTTCAGGGGAATTTCCTTAGTATGCTCTAAGTTTTCCTGTCCCAGAATAAAGGAATTGCACAGACATATGGGGTTGGAAAGTGGAGATGGTTTATTAAGAGATAGTCTACTTCCAGGAAAAAGAAAGCTGGCTGGAGGAGAGAAAAGAGAATAGTAGTTGAAACATCTTTTGATGTGAAAAAGATGGATGCTTTTATTTCACATGGAGTAGGATTAGTGATAATTTGCTTAACATAGGCTTCCTCATACATGCTAATTTACATGAACTTCTACAGACACCTTCATTTATCCTATGTCTCATTAGCATCTATACTCTCTAGCCAGGCCTGTGTCTTTTAGCATTATATAATTTCCAAGAATTTCATTGGCTACTCCTCATTCTAGAATTTAGGTGCTATTTTGAGAGCGCTCATGTCCCTGTCACCCTTTAGTCACACCATTGATTTTGGCAGTAGTACTCACTCACCATGCTGGATAATCTCTTTAAACTGGAACAGTATAGAGTCCGAACTCAACCTCCAACATCTGATGATGTAAAGTAGGCAATATGGTAAGCAGTCATTAAATATCTATTCTGCTGTTGTTGTTGCTTAGAAAATTGTATCTCAGGTATTTATATCTTTGGATAGCAAGTTAAACATAGATGGTTTAACTATGGTAGAGAATTTATAGGTGAGAGATGAGGATTTAGTGTCTTGATTTTTAACTTGGAAACCAATTAACATTTTTGTTGACATTTGTCCTAGGAAGAAGAAATTCATAGAGAAGGAGGAGGGGGGATGGGGATCTTCTGGCTCCCAGAAGATGATTAAACTTCAGGTTGGTTTTATTCAGTGGATGGACTAGCAAACAGATAAGGTTACAAGGGGGCTATATATTCTTGAAATATAGACAGAAATTCAAGTAAAAAAGAAACTGTTTGATGCCCATTAATGTTGAGCAGGTCTATTTCAGTTGCCATGAATAAACACTATCACTGTATTTAATTGAGAAATGAGGTTTTGCTTCCCCTTGTTTTGCAGTCAAGTTAGCAAGGTATCACTAGATATGTTTTTTTGTTTTTTGTTTATGTTTTTGCTGTGTTTTCAATCTTAATATCTAATACTTAGCTTATTATCCTTTATATCTTAAGTTATTTTATTTTAAAATATCTGTGTTTAGGAAGTATTAATAATATGAACTAAGCATGTAATATTAGATAAATAATCTTATAGTATTATTAAGAAGTCTATGAGATAGGAAGAGCAAATATTCAAATTATTGCACATTCGAGGTTATAAATTAAGATAATATGTATGCTGTCCTCCTCCTTCTTTTCCTTCTCATGATTATCATCATTATCATCATCATCAGAAGAAGAAGAAGAAGAAGGAGAAGGAGAAGGAGAAGGAGAAGGAAGAGAAGAAGAAGAAGAAGAAGAAGAAGAAGAAGAAGAAGAAGAAGAAGGAGAAGGAGAAGGAGAAGGAGAAGGAGAAGGAGAAGGAGAAGGAGAGGGAGAAGAAGAAGAAGAAGAAGAAGAAG
>JADRCC010574087.1:0-16514 GCA_019843855.1 Hylomyscus alleni | reverse complement strand
AGAAGAAGAAGAAGAAGAAGAAGAAGAAAGAAGAAAGAAGAAAGAAGAAAGAAGAAAGAAGAAAGAAGAAAGAAGAAAGAAGAAAGAAGAAAGAAGAAAGAAGAAAGAAGAAGAAGTTGTGATTGTAACTGTTTAGCCAGTAAATGGAAATTACAGGGAGGTTTTTCTCTGTTGAATCTGAAATTTCTTCAGTAGTTAGTGCACAGCAAACCCTTGGTGTCTCAGAGCAGGGTTCTCTGTGTTTTAATGATGTGAACTCGCCAGGTGACTTTGTTCCCTGTGATTATTAATCCCCAAGAGAATGAACCCTGTAAAGTTCTTTAAACTTATCAGGCTGTCCTGAATTTATAAATGGAAAATTCAAGTCATTGAAAAATCATTTTAACCAGGGTCATCACCTGGGTCAATTAATACCCAGCATGCATCTCTGTAGTATTTTCTGCATGCTGTGCCCAACTCAATATTATTGCCACTTTTGTGATGGGCACCAGTTTTGACCAACATAACATAGTACTCTATTTCAGATTTCCTCAAGCTGTGCAGTTTTTGTTGAAGATAACCAGGCTGGTGAGATGGCTCTGCGGGTAAGAGCACCAACTGCTCTTCCAAAGGTTCTAAGTTCAAATACTAGCAACCACATGGTGGCTCACAACCACCCATAATGAGATCTGACGCCCTCTTCTGGTGCGTCTGGAGACTGCTACAGTGTACTTATAGTAATGAACGGATCTTTGGACCAGAGCGAGTACGGACTGAGCAAGTGAGCAAGCAGGGTCGAACCGGAGGGAGCAGAGGTCCTAAAAGTCAATTCCCAACAGCCAGATGAAGGCTCACAACTATCTGTACAGCTACAGTGTGCACTCATATACATAAAATAAATAAATGACTCTTAAAAAGAAAAGAAAAGAAAGAAAAGGGAAGTCATTTTAGTCGGGTCACAGGGACAAAGCACGAAGCTGCCATGCTGGGGTTCTCTGTGCCAACATGTCTTGTCTTTTTACTTTTTAGCTGCAGTGTTGAAATATGAAAACAATGTCATGAATATCAGGCAGTTCAACTGTTCTCCGCACCCCTACTGGCTCCCAAACTTCATGGATGTTTTCACGTGGTCTTTGCCTTTTGTTGGAGAAAAAGGTAAGAGAATCCCTGTGTGCGTCCGGGCACCAGCTCTCTTCTGATGAGACACCTTTATATTCCCGGACTTTATCAGAAATGTGCGATGATTTTGTTTGTTCTCTACAAAGATTTTTTTTTTTCCGGTTTTTGGAAACAGGGTTTCTCTGTGTAGCCCTGGCTGTCCTGGAACTCACTCTGTAGACCAGGCTGGCCTTGAACTCAGAAATCCACCTGTCTCTGCCTCTGCCTCCCAAGTGCTGGGATTAAAGGCATGCACCACCACTGCCTGGCTCTCTACCAAGATATTTAAAATGTTTACATATAAGAAAATTTGACTTACTTGTGTGTGCACGATGTTTATGTGGGCAGTATTGGGGCAGGCTCACGTACCATGGCATGTTTGTGGAGAGGGCAGAGGACAACTTTGTGTAGTTGGCTCTCTCCTTTCACCTTTACCTGAGCTCCAGGGGTTGAGCTCCGGTCACCAGGTTTACACAGGAACAGCTGGTCATTTTCTTTATCTGAAATATCAATTTGAAACAAGTGTCTTCTGTGATCAAGATCCTAACGTGGCCACTGTCCTCTTTCTTCTCTCAGTCATCAGTGCTAATGGAATGTAGACTGAATTTGTCTCAGAGTTTTATGTGCACAACTGTACAAGTAAGCAGTACAAACATAAACCACAGTTACACAACTGAGCTGCACAAACAACAGATCCACAAATGAGCAGTACAGACATAAAACAAGCCTGTCAGATGTAGGCCTGCTGTGATTTCTTTGTAAAATGGAAAGAAATTTTTTATGCATATCTGAGCCAAAGGTTCTGAACAGGCTATCCAATAAATTCTAGTTCTATGATAGACTCCACAGATTCTTATCTAACCAGGACAAGTATGGACACAAGTTCTCTCTGAACCTTATGGTCTACCCTTGGTTCTATTTTCATAGGTAATTATAATGTGATAAGCTGTTTCTGTCTGTATTTACTTAATGTATTTTAATTTATGCACATCAAGAAATGTCCTATTAACTGTGTACACACTGTTATTTGCCACAGTGACAGAGATGCTGGTCAATATTCTCAACATATGCTCGGATGAAGAAATATCCTTAAGCGATGAAGAAGGTAAACTTCTTACTCAAATAGAAACTGATGGCTTCTGATTGGGATTTCATTTATTTTTAGTATTTTTGGTCTTACTAGAAAAGAGTTATGTTTATTGTAAAAAAAAAAGTTTGATAACTCTAGGAAACCATAAATAGAAAGAAAACAGTAACTATTGTTCTGCCATCTCAGATATCTGCCATTAATTCCTATGTGTAAACTGTCTTTATCTTTACATAGATATTTTTCTTCTCATTTTTGTCATTTACAAAAATGAGGTGACATGCTATCATGTCTTTATATCTATTTCTTGTTTTCTGTTGTAATCTAGTTTTTCATGATTACATAGTTGTCCACATTCATCAATCACTGTGCTAACCAATATTATAGATGCTGCTGGATATTATATTTTCCCCTACAACTTTAGCTTTTAAAACTGCTATAATTTGTCACGAGACAGTGGAGGCACACACCTTTAATCCCAGCATTCAGGAGGCAGAGACAGATGGATCTCTGTGAATTCAAAGCTATCCCTGGTCTACAGAGTAAATTCCAGAGCTACACAGAAAAGCCCTGTCTTGAAAACCAAACAAAAACCTGCTAACAATTTCAAATTTGCATAGATAAATCAATGCCCATTTATCAACAGCCAGTCTTTTTATATGCCTGATGTGTGCCAAATATTGTTTATGCCTTTCCTCTTAGTAAACTTGCATTGTACTTATAGTACAGGAAGACAGACAAGAAGTAAATACAATGCAGCTACTGATGCATGCTATGGAAGAAAGTAATGCAGTATTAGGAACTCTGAGAATAACATTTACTTGTTTATTTTTATAGAAACTGCAAATGTATCAATATTTAAAGCTTAATCTGATACAGATAGCTTTTTAAAGGCTATGTTACTCTGTATCTGTGTGTGCTGCATAGTTCACAATGCTTTTTCTAGTACTGTTTATTTTCTTGTTGCAGTTTACACACACAAGAGTGCTGCGGCTAGAACCCAGACATTGTATAAGCTAGACAAGTGTCTACCACTGAGCTGTATCCCTAGTCCTAAAATTTTAATTTGTACTTTTATGATGACTAATAATTACATTTTTCTTATGTCTATTGACCATATTATTTTCTGTTTTGTGAATGTAAATTCATATATTACTAGTTTTTCAACTGGCTAATATGCATGTTTTGCTTCCTGTTTGATATGTAAGAGATCTTTGTGTTGTGTCTTAGTATAGTAGTGAGTGGTTATGTATGTAGCTAAGTGCTTTTTTTTTTTTTTTTGTGGTTTTTCAAGACAGGGTTTCTCTGTGTAGTCCTGGCTGTCCTGGAACTCACTCTGTAGACCAGGCTGGCCTCGAACTCAGAATTCCACCTGCCTCTTTTTTTTCTGACTTCTATCACTATGAATTAGTTTGCTTCCTTTAGAAGAATTAAGTTTAAACTAATTTGTAGCCATGTGCTTCTAGTGTGTTGTGAGTGGTTTGATCTGAAAGGTAGACTCTAACTTGCCTGAGGGTACAGGAGCTTTTGGAATATGGTGTCACATGACCACAGACCTCCAGTTGATATTCTTTGCAGGCCTATGTAGTTCACTTAGCTATTACATAAAGTGTTGTATGGTGGAGGACACATATCTCCCATTGGGAATATAGAGGGGATTCCCAAACATATTTATTATTAGATTCTACTGGAAGGTTGTAAGCAGATGCAATATAGCTTGTGAGGTCCTCTTCCAGATAGGAGATTTTTCAATGGGGTCAATCCTTTTGAGGAAATCTGAGAAGAACTTTAAGAAGAACTTAGGGAAAGTAAAATATATAAAAAATTGATTTAATAAAGTTTATATGCAAATCTAAATAGAAGTTGAAATGGTTGTAAACTATGATCTGTGGTAAGAAAAACTTGTTGGGCTTGGGAGATAGCTCAGCTGGTGGAGGCCCTTGCCAATGGGGCTGATGACCTGAGCCCATCCCCAGGTCTCATGTGGCAGAAGAAAACTAGTTCTCACATGTAGTCTGTGACTTGCACACACAGGCTGCAGTGTGCACTTGGTTCTTTCTGTTCACCAGGTGGGCTGTAGGGCTCTGACTCAGTCTAGCTTTTTGGCAAGTACCCCTACCCACTAAACCCATCCATTGTCTGAAAATTTGGGTTTTTAAAAAGTAATATGTTCTAAGGATTTCTACTTCAGCCCTGCCTGTTAAGACAACTAGAAAAGCTGGACAAAATGCTTTTTGAAGTTGGTAGGTGGCAATGCACATGCTTAATCCCAGCACTGGGGAGGCAGAGGCAGGTGGATCTCTTTTAAGTTTGAGGCCAGCCTAGTTTACAGAGTTCCAGGACAACACAGATAAAAACCCTGCCTTAAAAAACAACACCAACAAAAAAAAAAAGTTTTATGAATAGTTTTAAATCCATATGAAAGCAGACAAACTAGTAAAGAATTACAAGGTGAGAATTGAGAAGGTCAGAAATGCAGACAGATGAGTTAGTGAGACCATGTCTTGAGATCATTCATGAATTTTAGAGGAGTGGTAAAAAGGGTTGAGTAATTTTTTTAAAAAAAATTATTTATTTTATGTATATGAACACACTATAGCTATCTTCAGACACACCAGAAGAGGGTATCGAATCCCATTACAGATGGTTGTGAGCTACCATGTGGTTGCTGGGAATTGAACTCAGGACCTTTGGATAAGCAGTCAGTGCTCTTAACCTTTGAGCCATCTCTCCAGCTCTGGGTTGAGTAATTTTTAACCTTGTATACTAAGCTTAAAAGAATGGGCTTAGGAGGGTATACATGACTGTAAGTTTCTGCTCTTTGGGACCTTAGAGGGTGAATCTGCAAGAGCAAGGGTGAGCCAGGAGGAGATATACTGGCTCTCTTCATCGTCTCAGCCTTTGGCATGAAGTAGTCCCTGGTAAAAAGATCTCTGTGAAATAATAGCATACAAGATCTCAATAAGCAGCCTGTCAAATACAGTGCATAGCTGACAAGCAAAAATAAGCAGGCACGTGGGGTGCTAACAGCAGAATGAGAAAGAGAAGGGGTTCCCAGAAGAGGGCCCGCAGGATGGCTCAGTGAGTAAAGGGACTTGCTGCACAGGCCTCACATATCCTAGCTTTGGCTTCAGAACTCACAGAAACACGGAAGAAGAGCACCAACTCCATAGAGTTATTATTAGTCTTTACTCACTGTGTTCACATTGTGGCATGATCCTCCCCATTACATATACTCAGGCATGCACACATGCATATACACATGCATGGGTGCAGTAACAACAATGGAAATAAGATTTTAAAAAGTTCCAGCCAAGCACAGTGTCATACACCTTTGATTACAACAGTTAGGAGGCAGAGGCAAGTGACTCTGTGTCTATGGAATATAGAAGTTCTAGGCATTCCCAAGATTCATAATGAGACTGTCACAAACAATAAAGAATTTTCTGAAGTGGCAGAAATTAAATACAGACCCTCCATACCCCACAGATATTGGCTTTGTTAAGTCAAACTTAAAGCAAAGCAAACCAAAGCAAAACCCTAAATTTGTTTGTTTGTTTGTATTGGGTTTTTTTGGTAGATTGTCTGGCCTGGAACTCACTATGTAGACCAGGCTGCCTCAAAACATCACAGAGATCCATCTGCCTCAGCCTTCTGAGCCCTGGGGTTAAAGGTGTATACCACCATCCCTGGCTTAATTTGTTTAAGAAATTAAAAGTCCAGGTTAAAAATATTGGCAGAGAATTGTGAAATAAAAGAAGGAATGTAGCATATTTGATAAAGCATCAAAAGTGAAATTATAGCATTGAAAAATTAGCAAGATGACAAATTAGCAACTTTGATACAGTGAGACACGGACTAAGTGACCAGGAAGGTAGGTCAGAGCAAATCTAACTGAAACATGGTGAGAGGGGAGTGCAAAGTCAGCCCAGAGACTCAGACACATGCTGCATAGCCCAGCACATGTGTGCCTGGAGTACCAGGGAAAGTGGGCGAGAGGTGGTCTTTGAAAGGTCACATAAAAAGCAATTTCTAGAACTGAGAAGACACTGAGCTATAGCTGAAAAAGCCCTCAGCAGAGCAGGACGACACTGGGAACAACTTCCCACCTCTTGTAGTGAGGTCCTCAAGACAGAAGCTGGATCTGAAAGTAGCTGTCCAAATGGGGGTTGCCTCTGAAAGGCAGGTTCTTCATGGAGATAGCAGAGCAGGGGGTGGAGTAACACACCGAGGCATGAGGACTAACACCCAGTACTCCAGAATCCTAGATGCAGCAAAATGTGTAAACAAGAAAGGTGAGATAAATATTTGTAGATACCTCCCTAGCCCTCAAAATTTTTACTAAGAAAATTAGCAGGAAATATATACTAAATGAAATTCTAAAGGATAGTATTTAAGCAGAAGGAAAATCCTAGAAAGAAGTTTAGAAGCACAGGAAGGAATGAAGAGAAGTAGAGAGTACGTGCACAGACTGTGTGGACAGAGATTCTTGTCATACTTGAATGAGCAAAGCAAGAGCGAGTAATAGTGGAATAGAAAAACAATACTGGCGTGAGTGCATTCAGAATGTACAGGGGACTGTAAATTCTGATCAAACCTAGTGCCTCCTCATACATGATAAGCCAGTGTTCTGAGCTATAGCCCCAGCCTTTAGCCTTATACTTCAGTACGTAATAAACTCATAGTGCAATCTCTAGGTTCAGCTGGAAGAAAATAGTTTGTTATATAACTTTTAAGTTATAGGAAAAATGTGATGAAGAAAAATAAAACAAGAGAATATGGTACATTTAACCATATTAAAAACAAACAAACCAGGTATATTGACAAAGTGCAAGGGCAGAGAGCTGGAGAGTAACAAAAGCACCCCTGGCTCAGGACTACTGTTGCTGTGAGGAAACACCATGACCAAAGCAACTTGGAGAGGGAAGGCTTAGTCAGCGCATGTTACACTTCATAGTTCATCATCAAAGGAAGTCAGGAAAGGAGCTCAGGCAGGTCAGGGACCAGGCAGTAGGAGCCAGATGCTTACTGCATACTAGCTTGCTCCCTAGGCTTGCTCAGCCTGCTTTCTTATAGAACCCAGGACCATCAGCCCAGGGATGGCACCACCCACAGTAGGCTTGGCCCTCCCGCACTGATCACTAATTAAGAAAATGCCCTACAGTCTTGTCTACAGCCTGATCTTATGGAGCATTTTCTCAGTTGAGGCTTCCTCCTCTCTGATGATTTTAGCTCCTGTCAGGTGACATAAAACTAATCAGGGCAGCTGGCTTCTTGTCAACTTAGCACACAGATTGCTTTTCAGCGAGAACCGTTGCTTTCTTATACATCCCCAAGTTGACACACTAATATTAATATCAATATAAAACATAAACAACTTTAAAGTCTCACAGCCCTTACAAATTTTTAAATACAGTAAAACTTCAGGCTCTTTGAAGTAACCAATATCTCTAAAAAAAAATCCAAAATATCTTTTAAAAGTTCAAATTATTTCACCTGTGGGCTCCTAGAAAAAAAACAAAATTATGTTAAATACCTTCTCACTTCAAGAAGAGGAACCAGGGCACAGTCACAGTCTGAACTGAGCAAAACCAAACTCCAACAATATAAATAACTCAGTGCCTGGTGTCTGGAATTTACTTATGATCTTCTGGAATCCTCCAAAGAGCTTGGCTTACTTCTGTGGCTCTGTCCTCCACAGCACAGAGTTTGTCTTCTAAGTTTGAGCATGCTCCACTCCACTGCTGCTGTTCTTGGTGTTCATCACAAGGCACTGGCATCTCCAATATGCTGGGCTCTTCCCTATAACTGGGCTACATGTTCATCAATAACCCCTCCTAGGCTCTCTTCATGGTGCCAAGCCTCAACTCCTCTCCATGACCCCTTCAATCCTGGGCCTAGAACTGAGAAGACACTGAGCTATAGCTGAGGTGACACTGAGGCTGCATCTTCACCGAGTGCCAAGCCTCAACTGTTCTCCATGACCCAATCATGTGTTCAAAACCAGTACCACCTGAGTGATTCTTACACTGCCAAGTTCATTTGGCAGCATGAGATGCAACCTCGGTTACCTCTAAAACACAGCTTTGGTGTGCTAGCTCTCAGGAAACACTTCCTAGAAGATTTCTCCTCAGTGATGCTCGTCTCTTCTTAATCACCGCTAATTTCTCAGCTCCAGCTAACCAGCATCTACTGTCTCAGTTAAGGTAAAGGTTTTACTTTAGTAGTTCTGGTCTCTTATTAATCACAGCTGATGCTTCAGCTCCAACTGACCAGACATCATAGATTCATCACACAAAAAGCCCAGTAGAGTCTTTGCTTCCCTCTGAAACCTCAAGGGCCAGTCCTTCCACAGTTCTTCCCCAAACCAACATGGTCAGGTCTGTCATAGCAATATCTCCCTATCCTTGTACCAGCTTGTCTAGAGTTAATGTTGCTGTGAGGAAACACTAGGACCCAAAAAACGTGGGGAGGAAAGGGTTTATTCAGCTTATTCTTCCACATCACAGTTCACCAAAGGAAGTTAGGGCAGGAACTCAAGTGAACAGAGACCTACAGAAGCCATAGAAGGATGCTGCTTATTGTCTTGCTCCTCATGACTTGCTCAGCCTGCTTTCTTATAGAATCCAGGACCACCAACCCAGGAATACCATCACCCACAATGGGCTGGGCCCCATCAGTCACTAATTTAGAGAATGTCCCACAGGATTGCCTACAGACTGACCTTATGGAGACATTTTCTCAATTGAGGCTCCCTCCTCTCTTGTCCTAGTTAGGGTTTCATTGCTGTGAACAGATACCATGACCATGGCAACTCTTATAAAGGACAACGTTTAATTGGGGCTGGCTTCAGTCCATTATCATTATATTGGGAAGCATGGTAGTTCTAGGCAGGCATGGCACTGGAGGAGCTGAGCGTTCTACCTCTTGGTCTGAAGGCGTATAGGAGAAGACTGACTTCCAGGGAGCTAGGATGAGGGTCTTAAAACCCATGCCCACAATGACACACTTCCTCCAACAAGGCCACACCTAAATAGTTCCACTTCCTGGGCCAAGCATATTCAGGCCATCACATCTCTGACAACTCTAGCTTGTATCAAGGTGACATAAAGCTAGTCACTACAACTACCTAGCCTTGATTGATTCTAAACTTCATAGAGAAATGGCTAAAGACTTAAAGAACACCATAGGAGGGATGACTTGCTCTATAGATGCCAAGATGTAAGGTAATGCTACAGGAATTAAAATGATTTAATTCAAGGGTAGCTAAGCATTGAAACACAATGGAGAAACCAGAATTAAGCTATATGTATATGAATACTTGATTTTTATCAGTGTCTAGCTCTGCCTATCCTGGAGCTCACTATGTAGACCAGACTAGCCTTTAACTCACAGAGATCCACCAGCTCTGGAATTAAAGGTACGTGCCACCAAACCTAGCCAATAATGGCCTTAAATACTTTGTGGACATCCACTTTTGAAAAAAGTAAATCCATGTGGGATTTATTTTGTGGATCCAAAATACCTATTTTTGTGGCTTTATATTTCATTCAGATCTGAAAGGTATGGGAGGCTGAGGATGTGGCGCTGTAGTGCAGTACTTGCCTAGCATCTTGAGGTCCTGGGCTGCTGCTGGTCCGTGTCTCTAGCGTCACGACATCACAGCAACAAACAGGCAAATAACAGCCAAGCAGTGATGAATTCCTGTCACTCCAACCCTAGGCTGAGGCCAGTGTGGGTTATGTAGTGAATTCAAGGTTAACCTGAGCTTCATAGAGTCCCTGTCTCAACAAACAAACAGCACAAGTTTTTAAAAACTGAAATGTAAAACAATGGATTTTGTAGTATGTATAATACGGAGTTATTTGATAACCATACAATGGAAAAAATCCTTTAAACAGGATGCAAAAAACACTAGCCACCAAGAAAATTATTAATAAATTAGATAAATTGAAAGCAAGAGCTGGGACTGGAGAGATGGCTCGGTGACTAAGAGCACGTGCAGTTCTTGCATTCACATGGCTGCCGCCAACTCTGGTTCTAGGGATCTTATCTGAAGCCCTCTCTGAACTCTGTGGGCACTGAATGTACTTACATATGTGCAGGTAAAACACTCATGCACATATATTAAAAGTAAAATAAAGGTAAGAGCTTTTGCTTATTCAGAGACTCTGTTCAGCATGTGAAGTGGCAAGCTGTCCAGAAGGACAGAATATTTGCAGTACAACCAGCAAACAGCCCAATGACAGAAGACTGAAGTACTTCCAATTAGGATGATAGGGCATGAATAGGCACCTCAGAGAATTTCCAAATGGCTAACAAAAATATAAAAATATATTCAGCCACATTAGTAATCATGAAAATGCAAATTAAAATCATAATAGAATAATACTTATCAGATTAGCCAGATTTAGATGAACCATCTCCAGTGTTAGCCTGCACATGTAGTAATGGAATGTTCACACACAGAAGTAGAATTTTATAGATCCCATTCTAATAGACAGTGCTAAACTGTTATCCAGAGTTAAACATATTCATGCTATAGAGCTGAGCACTCTAATGTCCTAGGAACATACTAGAAATGTGCATATGTGTACTAAAGACAGATATATACAGAAATGCATACAGAGCCTCACATACAGTGGCCAAAAGTTAGAAGCAACACAAATGATTACTGTTGGACAGGTGATGAATTGTTGCATAGTTGACCTGGTACAACCTTAAACACTTGGGAGGCAGAAGCAGGCGCATCTCTGGAAGTTTGAGGCCAACCTGGTCTATTTGAATTCCAATGAATTCTGGAACAGTCAGGGCTATGGAAAGAGACTGTCTCAAAAAACAAAATGAAACAAAACAACAACATAATGGCACAGTGCTTCGGTGGGACAGTATGTGATGATGAAAATGGGCCACGGTGAAAATAAGAGTCTTACTGAGATAATGCCACCTCAGTGCTCAATTGTCCAACTATATGAAATCCAAAATCTAAAATCTGGGCCACTGAGATAGCTCAGTGGGTTGATGAGCCTACTGCCAGGCCCGAGCACCTTAGTTCAATGTCTGGGACCCACATGGTGGAAGAAAAGAAACAATTCCTGTACGTTGTCTTCTGTCTGCTGAGTGTACACAAAGAGAGGATAAGTAAATATAGCTTGTTAAAAAAAAATAAAAATAAAAAACATAGGTGCATTCATCCATGATAAAACTGAAAGGAACAGGAAGAAGGAAGTCCTAGTGAAAACCAAAGGAGTTATATCCTCTGGACAGGAGGCTGCAGTGCTGAGACACTATAGGTTGTGGGCAACATTGGTGTTGCCCTGGGTAACTAGTTTTGCAGGCATGTGCTTTTTTTAACAAATCATGTAGTAACTAGTTTGCTTTGTATAAATACAGAAAACTCATTATGCTTCATAGTACAAAGGTCTACAAATGGAGGAGATTGAACTTTTGGAAGCTGAGAAACAAATTCATTGGTAGCAGTCAGTGGGGAGGGAGGCAATTTAGAAGATACATAACAGGTCTGAAAATGCCAGGATAAAATCTGCTAATTTGTGTGGTAACTTAAAAAGTTAATATTAAAAAAAAGAAAACCCAAAGATCTTTTCATGATGTAAGAAAGACACATCCAACGTTAAGGTCTGTCTAGGAATGGAACAAGGTAACAGATGACTTTTAAATGTATTAATGTGCTCACTTAGTTGGTTTGGGACCACTAAAGCCCTATTTAGTGCTAGGGAACGCTGAATATCAGTACTAGTTGCTAGAACTGAGAGTAGAAGAGCAGGCAGGGACACTGCGCTCACCCAAGTAAAATAGGTGAGAATTTTTGAAAAAACGTTAAAACTCTGCTTGCCATGGGATACCTGTCCCTCTTCTAAGTCTGGAGGCTGATCTCTAAATATAAAGGCATTCTGGACTGTAGATGACAAAGGAGAACTCATTTCCCTAACAGAGGACCAGCATGCAATGCTCAGAGGCATCAGTTGCCTTTTCCCAGCTCTGGAAGTTTGTGATTCCCTCCAGGTCTTAACCATGAGCAAACACCAAGAACCATCAGACCCTTAAGCAAAATCTTTACAAGACAGAAGCTGCAGAAAACAACTTGAAGTCCTGAAGGCTTAAACTTTAAACCTATGAGAAGGAAAATGTCTACTGACAAGTGAGGCATGCTAGCAAGTGAAACAGCAGCACCAGCACCGTGCTCCTGCTGAGAGATCTGTGAGCTGTTCTGTCCCATAAACAGTATCTTTGTGCTATTTTCATGCTGGGGGCGGGGTGGATAATAGTAGATGGGAACTAATGTAAAAGGGTAAACTATTAAGAAATGGAAGAAAGGACAAAAATGGAGTCTGTATTTAGTCTCGTGGAGCAAGCAGTCTCTGAGCGGCTCGATTAACAGCCTGCTCCTCTCCATGCATTTCACACTTGGTTTTTTTTTTCTCTTCCATGTAAACTCCCATCATCCTCCCATGTGTCTGTTTTCATCTCTTTATTTCTTGGTGTCTCTTCTCCCTGAAGATCACTACATTTCAAGCTGTCCAAAAGGTATCCAACTGGAATGCGCTGTCAGCTAAGTTCTTGCTGGTCTGCTCTGCCACTGTTGATTGGTTAGTCATTTTGAATTGGTAGTTGGGCAGCTTCACATGACTTTCCACCCTCCCTCTCAGTGAGAGTGGCTGTTTTCTGTGGACCTGTTGTTTGATTTAGCAGAATTGAGAGGGAGGAGGAAGGAGGGAAAGCCTGTGTGTCTTTGTCTGACTTTTGGATGCTGTTGCCTGGTATATATATGCCTGGATCTTGCCTTTCATGTTTGGGCTGTTTCCTAAATCTTTAAGAAAAAGCCATAAAGTCTTACATTAGCTTTTCAGTGTTACTTTTTAAAATACCTTACCCATCCTTGTAATCTTTGTGGCACAGTTGTTATAAGTATTTTGAAGAAACACAGCTGGTATGGGGGAAGAAGACTATAGAAAGAGCAAGGCCTTCCTAAGTCCAGGACTACTGCTGCCTTTGGCAGACCAGACCGCGCACGCATCCAAAGGTGGCGTAGCATTCTCAAAGGAGACCTTGGCTTGTAGCAGCGATCGCTGTGAGCTTTGTTTGTGTCTTTGTGTTTCGTTCCTCACCATGTTTCAGAACAAGAAACCTCCTGCTCCCCATAGATGACTCGGTATCTTTCTGTGACCCCTTCATTCATTCTTCCCTTCATTTCTTCTCTCCTGTTGTTTCCTTCTTGTTTCTTGCAACTTCCCAGGATTGTTGTTTTTTTTTTTTAAATTAAGACTTTCTTTTTTTTTTTTAAGTTTCTCTTTAAACACAAAAGCATTCCATCTTGCATTTGAAAAAAATCTGTCCTGTTAACCATATCACCTTAACCCACTTGTTCTTTGTATTTTCTAAGGAGCCACTTCAGCTCGAAAAGAAGTCATCAAGAATAAAATCCGAGCCATTGGGAAAATGGCCCGGGTCTTTACAGTTCTTCGGTAAGGTTCCATCATTACACTGTGGGATGAAGGCATTTAGAAAGGAGGTTACAAGTTAGCTTGAGAGCAATGTTTTCAAGGTTACAGTCTGGTGCTAGAACTGCAAGTCTTCCAGTTGAGTGCAGGTTGAACCAGACTCCATGTGAAAGTGACAGCATTTGGAAGACATCCATTTGGTATAGATGTAGAGGTTTAGTGTGGATTTTAGAGGCAGATCCCTATGTACAAACTCTGGCTTTCCTTAGCTGTGTTGTCTTGGGTTTAATGTTTGGGTCTTAGGTTTCCTTGTCTGTAAACTAGAGATTATAACAGAACCTAGCTCACATGTTGTTAGCTGAGTCAAACGGGATAAAGTCCGGGAACATTGTCTGGCTGGCTACCAGTGCCTCTGGTTATAAAAGGACTGGTTAAGCTTTGTATCTGAAGTGTTTGCAGAAACCTGGTCAGATGAAGGTGGGGCCTGTCTTCCTGTCTCTGTCCCTGTTACCTTCCTTCAGGTCTCACTGTGTTGCTGTGTCATGGCTCCCTGGCATTAACCAGGGCTTCCATGTTCCTTTGCAGGGAAGAGAGTGAGAATGTGCTGACCCTCAAGGGCCTCACTCCCACAGGCACACTCCCATTGGGGGTCCTCTCTGGAGGAAGGCAGACCATTGAGAATGGTGAGTATGAAGATGCCCCTTCCTAAAAGGTGTGCCCCCGTTACCAGGAGTTGGTGACTTTGTTTAGAACCTGGTGCTAGAGCAATGGGTATTTATCTAGGGAAAGAGGAATCATTCCCCTTATTCTTCTTGTATACAAAACAATTCAAAGTAGATTGTAATTTAAATGCAAATGTTGAAACAAATTTGGGGAAAAAAGTGTGGAGAGTAGGCATTGGAGTAGGTAAAATCCTTAATAAGAGACAGAAAGTAGTGACCTTAAAAGAAAACAGAGGTTATTAAAATTAAATTCCCCTTATGAAAATACATAATTAAGAGAAGGAAGAGGCAAGCCACAGAGAAGATTTCTGCACTACCTATGTCTGACAAAGGCCTTGTTTCAAAATAGGCAATTTATTTCACCAAAGAAGATGTGAAGATGGCCAAACACCTATGAAGATGCCCAACATAGTTACTCATCTGGAAGATGAATATTAAAGCATAGTGAAATACTACTGCATACCCACAAGAATGGCTGAAATTTAAAATCTAACAAGATCAAGAGTTGGTGTGTCTATGAAGGCCTGGACTAGAAATAGGCTAGTAGGCTTACACATAAACTCAACACGTTGGCAAGCCAGTAGCCAATAAAACTAAAAACATTTGGACCCATACCCTGCAACTCCACACCAAGGATATCCAAGAGAAATTAGCATACATGTCTACCAGAGGATATGCGTAAGGATGTTTACTGTGGTTTAATCATGGTAGCTCCAGATCAGAAGCAGCTCTCCTGCCTGCTGGTAGTGAACAGTTTATATTATATTATACAGTGGGCAACTGCTCACCCTCTGGACCTGTTGCATCGAGGTCAGAGCACAAGCTCAGCTCCTGTCCATCAGTAAGAGAGAGTGGCACTCTGAAAGCCAGGGATATTCTTGAAAAATTCTATATGCTTTGGAAATAACATGTGAGTAATCCCCAGTTAAAACACTGATTCAAACCAGAAATGAAGAGACATAAAACATATTGAGACCAAGTCAAAAAGGAGTGAAGAAACATATTTATATCCCAAGTTATTGCACCTATAAAATTCTCTTGCTGCCCTTGCTTTGTAGATTTGCTCCTATGAGATCTAGCAAAAAAAAAAAAATAGATTAAAGCAATTTTGTGGACCAATAAATTTTTAAAACTTCAAGTAAGGAAGATATGTACATTCTCTCTCCTCTCTTTCCTCTCTCTCTCCTCTCTCTCTCTCTCTCTCTCTCTCTCTCTCTCTCTCTCTCTCTCTCGGTTTTTTTCAAGACAGGGTTTCTCTGTATAGCCCTGGCTGTCCTGGAACTCACTCTGTAGACCAGGTTGGCCTTGAATTCAGAAATCCGCCTGCCTCTGACTTCCAAGTGCTGGGATTAAAGGCGTGCACCATCCTTCAGTGGACAGCTTCACAGCCCTGTGAAAAAGACTAAGTAGATTCAGTGAGTTATTAAACAAAAGAAGGAGAGGACATAGAGATGGCGGGAGGTGGGTGTGATCAAGGTACACTATATATGTAAAAATGAAGATCCTGCAACCATTGAGTTGAGGGTGCATTGGAAATATTTTATGGATCTGAGAGATGATTCAGTGGATAATAAAATATACTTATTGCCAAACTTGATGACCTGAGTTTGGTCCCACGTGGTGGAAGAAGAGAACCAACTCTTACACTCTTTAACCTCCATATGTGTGCTGTGGTACCACGGACTGGGTTGCTTTGGGGACCCCTTGTTTCATGGGGTGATAAAAGTTTTAGACTGGTGGGCAAAGAATTTGATGAGTGACAAACAGAAAACGACACAAGGGAGTGTGGTATTTTAATGTCTCTCATCTTCAAGGACATCCTAGGAGTAGCTCTGAAATATATTTTCTTTTAGTTTTGATCACTTTTTCTTTCATGTCCTTTGTATAACTCAGAAATCGGTCTGTCTGTCTGTCTGCCTCTCAAGTGCTAAGATTAAAGGCGTGCACCACCTCCGTTTGCCAAATTCTTTGCCCACTTGGTCAAAACTTTTAACACCCCACCAAACAAGGGGTCCCCAAAAACAACCCAGTCCATGACACTGTGGCATGCTCATGAATACATACTTACACACACACACACACACACACACACACACACACACACACACA
>JADRCC010574086.1:9241-21901 GCA_019843855.1 Hylomyscus alleni | reverse complement strand
GAGAGAGAGAGAGAGAGAGAGAGAGAGAGAGAGAGAGAGAGAGAACATGAAAAAAACCCTGAAACTGGAGAACAAAGAGGACTAGTTGGGGGGGTGCAGTGTGTGCAGGGGGAGGATATGCTCAAAGCATTATGCATTATATATTTAAAACAGGAAAATGGCCTTATGTAACCCTATACAACAAAACTCAACCAGAGAACATGACACAGCAGTGAAAAGCACACGCCCGAGAATGCACGGTTAGAACCTAGTTCCAAATAATCTCTAGTTCAATCATACCTTGGGCAAATTACTGTTATTTCAAATTGGAGTAGTAAGTTCCACACATTAAATTTAAATTTTAATGAATTTAAAAATGTGCTTTTAATCACATATATATGTGCCTATGTGGCTGTGTGCACGCATGTGTAGATGTGCTTTTAATCACATATATGTGCGCCTATGTGGCTGTGAGCATGTGGAGATGCCCATGGACGCCTGGAACTGGAGTTACAGGTAGTTGTGGGCTGCATGGCATGAGTGTGGGGAAGCAAAGCCAGGCCCTGAGTAAGAGCAGTGTATGTTTAAAGAGCTGGCATCAAGAGAGCTCAATGCATGTGAGAAGTACTGACCTCTGGGTACTTGCTACTAATATGCAAACTGCACACTCACTCAGAGCAGGAAGTCGTCATAACTCAGACTGCAGTTTTTGGTTTTTCATTTTTGTTTTTTTCGAGACAGGGTTTCTCTGTGTAGCCTTGGCTGTCCTGGAACTCACTCTGTAGACCAGGCTGGCCTCGAACTCAGAAATCCACCTGCCTCTGCCTCCCAAGTGCTGGGATTAAAGGTGTGCATCACCACTGCCCAGCCAGACTGCAGCTTTTACTTTACAAGCCATTTTGATTTCTTATTCTCCTAGAAATGTTATTTTGAACATAGGAGTGTTTTTCTCACTAGAAGAATTTTACCTTCCAAGTTTTTGCCCTTCTCCACTAAAAGCCTTGAATCGCAATCTGGGTTTTATGTACTCTTGGTCTTGATGATCCTCCATATCCAGGTTTACTTGGCTGCCATGGACCAGTCGCTGAAGCTCCAGAGGAATCTCTCTTAAAAGGAGGGAAGGAAGGCTTTAGTTAAGATTGTTAAAAATTACACTACCCCACTGAGATAAGTTTAATGAAATCATGAGCTACATGCTAATATAAAATTTTTCATGGTGATTTGGGGATTCACATAGATTTCATCCCACTTTTCTAACTTTGAGAATTTATTTGTTTGAGCGCTTTCTGTTTGTCTATGTACCACGTGCATGCCTGGTGCCCATGCGGGATAAAGCCCCTGGGACTGGAGTTACAGATGGCTATAAAGCACCATGTGAATGCCAGGAAGGAATGGATTTCATGATGGCATCTGCATATACACGTCACGGTACTTCCTTCTTCCTGGTATCTCTCCCCAGACACACTCCTCCATGCCCTTCTCTTCTGTACTGCCATAGGCAGCCTCCCTTTTCTCATCTCACATGTACTAATTAATATCTCTTCTTCCCTTTTTACAATCCCCTTTCTAGATTTGATATACTCATATATAAACATAAACATTTATATATCTACTCATATTTACAAAATCTTAAATCTAGATAATGCATATGAGAGAAAACACATGGGATGTGAGCCTGGCTGCTATTACTTAACAGTTCATATATGAACTGAATTATATATTTACCACATTTCCTTAATACAACCATCTGTTAATGAACATCTAGGCTGGCCCAATTTCTGGGCTATCGTGAACACTGTACCACTAAACATGGATGTACAAGTACTTCTAACGGTATGTTGCCTTAAGAGTTCTTTAGGAAAATATGTACCTACACAGATTCACATACCCACATATTCACAGTGGATAAGTAATGGTTCTTTATTTTTTACATCTTTGCACGCATGTCAGTGAAAAGATTCTGCACTGTAAAGACATCTTGTCTTATACAAGGATTGTCATAGGATACATAGAATCTCCATGCCTGGCTGCAAATATTTATCTCTACCTCCATCCTAGAGTATTTCTCAGGTAACAGGTAAACACTATTAAGCTTCCCAGAGTCAAGGGCAGAGGCTGTGGAATACACAGCTATGGAAGACTGGTCTTACCCACTGAGGCCGGTGTCACAGCTACACCAGTCAGCATGTGCCAGACATTCACAAGGGGATGATCTCCTCTTTATAACGCCTGAGCCTAAGTCTACTCTGTCACACAAATAAGCAGAAAGCACTAAACACTTTTAAGAGGTCTTGTTTTTTTTTAATACTTTGCAATTCCAGGAATATATTTACGATTTAATCTACCAAGTCCTAGAATGAGTACCACTAACAATAATTAAGCTGACAATTCCACACACTTCATTATGGTAATTTTCTGCTTGTGACATTTACATAAAAAGTGCTAGATTGATGAATCAAGCATATGTATGTTAGAATATGAACTTATATTAAAGAAATGTAAATATCACTGACAGACATTTTTGTCTTACAAAAAGTTACTTCCCTATATTTAATATACATAAGGTAGGATATATCAATTTTTGGAGAAGTGATGTGTATAAGCGAATTATACTACCTAATAATTGCTCTTGAAGACCAGTAAAGACAGTATACCAGAAAGAACTTCAAACTGATATTCTTCCTTGAAAGGAGACTTTGCTCACTGTTTGGATTTGATATTGTGTAAGCCCAATGAATGTCCTACTTGCCTGAAAATTAACTCTAGCAAATAATTAACATTTTCTTCTATCACCTTGAAGCTAGAGCATGAATTTGAACAACAATGTTGGTTTTCATATATTACTCAAATATTTCCATTGCCTTGTTACTCTTAGTTTTCAACTGTATAACACTGTCTTAACTGCTGCATCCAAGTACTTGCCACAAATGACTTCAGCACCCCACAGATGGCATTTCATGCCTTTGTTTGGTATCCTTATAGTATTTATGCAAATTCAGGTTAAAAATTAAACTTACACACTAACTCACTTTCTACAATGTCTTTCTTTCAGAGTTCCTTTGTTTCCAAGAATTTTATCCCTAGCCCATTTTAGCCATTCTCCTTGGGCATGTTTCATTAAAGGGGCTCTCCCTTCAGTTTCTTTATGGAATGCTGGAGTCTTGGTTTATGCTGAAAGAGATAAGGAGGCAAGGAATAAAGGGTGTGGTGCCCTCAGGGAGAGCCACCCAGCTAACCCTGACACTTTGACTCCGGTGAAAAGTAAAAGGCCTGAGGAATTACTGTTCCCGAAAGAGCAGCAACAAATCAAAGCTTATGCAAATGTAAGTCCAGGAGAGGCCACGGTTCTAACCTAAGCAGGCAGAATTTGAGAGCTCAGTCATAGGGTTCTGAGTTTAGAGTAAAAAGGATAGAGGTGTGAAGGAGCTATGGGAAGCTGCTGAGTGCTGAGGACAGGTGAGAGGCAGGGGATTCCCTGAATGGAGACCCAGAGAAGATACTAAGTGAGACTGTGGAATGTTGTTTGGATTATTTTGGAGACCCCAAGATGTTGCAGATGGCAGAACCATGAAATATCTGTCTAAGAGTATTATCTATACAGGGAGAGGATCTGAGAGAGGTGGGGGGGGAGGTGCTCTACTCAACAAAGCTGGAAGGAGATGGACTTCTAAAGAACCATGCAAGCCACCCGATGTCAGACCTAGGAGTACAGGATGATTTGGAGTTTGCCTTGCTGGGTTCTGGTCTTGGCTCAGTACTTCCTCACTATGTTCTGATTCTTCCTTTTTAAAATCGTCATCTGTGTCCTGTACCATTGTAGGTGAGAAGTATATAGTTTGCTTTTTGCTTTTGATTTTACAGAGTTACAATTAAGAGATTTCCTTGAGTCTCAGAAGAGACTTGAGACTTTGAAGCTGTGCTGAGACTGCTAAAGAATATGAGAACTTTGGGTTTTACTAAATGCATTTTGCATTATTATAAGGCTACAAGCCTACAAGAGCCAGGGAGTAAAATTGGGTGGTTTTGAATAAGAATAGATTCCACTAGCTCATATATTTGAATACTTGGTCACTGTCCACAGTTGATGAAACTACTTGGGAAGGATAGAATGCCTGGCTTTGGAGGAGGTGTGTCACTGGGGGTGGGTTTGAGGTTTTATAGCCCACACCACTTCTGGTTGGCTCTGTCTCTTTCTGCTTCATGCCTGTTGCTCAGATGTAAGTTCTCAGCTACTGCTTAAGTGCTATGCCTACCTGCCTACAACCATAATGATCATGTCCCCACCCTCTGAAACTCTATGCCCTATTAAATGCTTTTCTTTTTTTTTTTATAAGTTACCTTAGTCATGGTATGTTGTCATGGTACCCTGTCAACAGGAAGCAGGGCAAAAGCTTAATAGTTAGCTAGCTAGGTCAGCACTCCATTTAGTGATTTATTATATTAAGATATTTCTTGGAGGAGGCTGGAGAGATAGCTCAGTGGTTAAGAAGTTCTGAGTTCAACTCCCAGCAGCCACACGTTAGCTCACAACTATCTGTAACAGGATCTGATGCCTTTTTCTGGTGTGTCTAAAGAGAGTAATGGTGTACTCACACATATAAAATAAATAAATAAATCTTTTAAAAAAAGGTATTTCTTGGAGCAAAGTCTATAGTGTCATCATAGTTAAAAGAGATTCAATCATCTAATGTCCTTCTTCAACAAAGATCCATCTCCCCCAGTCACTTATGTAATATGTCATAGTAATTAATTCTTGAAAGCTAGTAGTATATACAGAACAGGAATGGTGCCGGGGAGATAAGCTATTTTGACAAACAGTTGCTACACAAGCATGGCAGCCTGAGCTCAACCTCTAGAAGGTAGATAAAAAGGCTGAATGTGAGTGAGATTAAAAGCGCACTCCTTTAGTCCCAGTACTTGGGAGGCAGAGGCAGGCAGATTTCTGAGTTCGAGGGCAGCCTAGGCTACAGAGTGAGTTCCAGGACAGCCAGGGCAATCCAGAAAAATCCTGTTTCGAAAAACCAAAAAAAAAAAAAAAAAAAAAAGCTGGATGTGGTGGTATGTGCTTGCATCCCAGCCCTGGGGTCACAGACCCTGGAGCTCAGTGACCAGTCAGCCTGGCCTATTTGGCAAATTCTCGGTAAATGAGAAAACCACTGAGGTTGGCCTATGATCCCCACATGCACTTGTACACATATACCCGCACAGGAACATGCATACACATACTCAAAATAGTTCCATTCAATGTGATAAACAGAACACAAGTAATTCATCTTACCCTCTCTTAACAGATTCCAGGAACTGAGCATTTGTTGGGTCATTGTAAGGCCTCAGTTCTCCATCATCTAAACTGAAGCCATTGCTCCACAGCTTCAGTAGAACCTGAACCTTTGGAGATTAAAAAACAAGACGTTCATCTCCAAATAACTTTAAGTTTCAACATGGAATCTCCCAAATTACTATCTGATTAATTTAATGTAAAATATAAAGATATTTGCTTTACTCAAAGCTAAACACTGTGCTCATGTGTTTACTCAGCAGGTTTATTTTTAGCTTAAACCACTGATAATAGCTGCAAATATCAAAGTCCCACAGGTGAAGCCTGGCTTCTGTGCAATGACCCAGAGGTCACTGAGGAGACAAACAGTGAGAAGACAGACTCTGCTTGGCACCTGTGACTCAGACCCCTCATCCACACCCAAACTCTCCCTAGTTCCACAGCTTAAACATCCAGGCCAAGGTGCAAGGCAGACCTTCTAAAAATCTAAAAAGAAAAAAATATTATATTTACATTCCAAAGTCAAAAGAAATAATGGTTTCATGTTTTTTTAAAATTAAATTCATTTTGTATTATGAAGGTATACAATTTTAAAGAAAAATTATAAGAATTATATATTCCTTCCACAAACAGTTATACATCTCTAAATGTAAGACATAGCAGATAGAAACACTGAAGTTGGAAGCACACAGTTTCTTTAAGCCATAGGTTGGAAAGGGGGAAAAGTGGAAACTAGAGGCAAATGCTTAAAGCACTTTAGTGACTGTACCTACATCTTGCAGCTGATTTTCTCCATAGATATACTCTGATCGCTTGTAGAAGGAGTTACCCAATCTGTACCCTCCACCTGTAAACGACTAAAACACACAATAAATGGTATAAATGGGTTAAGAGGGCTTCACAGCTTAGACTCAAAATGTTCTTTTTATACTTGATATACCAGATAAATAGTGATTGGCCAGATTCATACTGACTACAAAAATACATTGGTATGAAGACCATGAGTTAAAAAGAAATGTGAGAAGTTAAATGTCTTTTCATAAAAACATTAATAACTCAGAATATGAAATAATTTAGTTTGATTGCCAGAAGCCACATGGTAGAAGGAGAGAACTAACTCTTGCAAGTTGTCCTCTGTCTGCCACATGTGGGTTATGGATATGTGCATACATGAGCACATACATGCAAATAAATAATTATTACAACAAAGAATTCTATATGTATTTAATAGGCTTTTAAAAAATTTTAATATTTTTAATTAAAATATAAATTATATTACTTCCCCCTCCAGCCCCTTCCACACTCCCATTCTCAAGTTGATAACCTTTTTTATTATTGTTACATGCATACATTGTTACATAATATATATGTGTATGATATATATATATATATATATATATATATGGGTTTTTTTTTTAGTGGTATGCATATGGTTTCCAGGCTAATCATTGTACTGGACAAGTAATGAAGGGTTTATCCCTGAGAGAGGTAAATTTCCTTCTCCCAGCAGTCACTAGCTGCCTGTAGTTCTCAGGAGTATGACCGTATGAAATATCCCCTTCCATGTAAAGGTGTCCACTGAAACTGACATTGCTTCAGGCTTGTTTAAGCAGCCATTTCTAGGAGAGACTGTTTCACAGCAGACTTCCTGGTATCCTGGCTCGTACAATCGTTCAGCCCCCTCTTCCTTGATATTCCCTGAGCCACAGGTGCTGGAGCTGTGATGCAGATGTTGGGGTTGGGCTCGCCATGACATATTGATCTCAGCCTTTGCACTCATTTGTTTTCTGTGATGGCCTCCATTTTAAGCCACTTTCTCAGCTACAGAAAGTCAGCTGTGGTCACAATTTAATCTTATTGCAAACTGGCTATGATTACACTTAGGATAATCTGAGGAGAAATGGCTATTCTTTTAATTACTATTTACAACACAAATGCACTTTAAATTATAACCTTACTTTGTTTTTTATATACTAAATCAAATCCATACTTTTCTAACAGAATTAGAGAACTTAGAGATGTTAAATTTGTCTCAAGGCTTGACAGAAGGAAGTTGTCCAGCTGCTGCCAAATAAAGACTAACAGTCAAGTCTCACGGAGAACAGCCAATCTCAACAGTGGGTACCAAAAAGATCAGGAAGGCAGTGTGCAGCATGTCCAGGCACCTCTTAACTACCCAGAAAAAAATGTAGTTTTTTTTGTTTTTGTTTTTGAGACAGGGTTTCTCTAACTCACTCTGTAGACCAGGCTGGCCTCGAACCAGTTTTAAGACAGCACTGACCTTCGTTCTGTCTTCGCTTGAAGATCTTGCAGCTTCGCTTAGAGGGACAGCCCCATGTTCCCTCGCCTCTTTGAAAAGTTCATTCACAATTTTCCCAGTCGGAGGTTGATCTATATGTAATCCATCATATTCCTGATCACCTGAATAAAGCCTTTAAACATCAGAGCTCATAAATAAAAACTCACAATAGACATAAACTATCTTAAAATAAGAAGCTACATAGTCTTATGAAATAACTTACATTTACAAAGAAGTACACCTGAGTTCTTCAGATGTGACCTAAAAATGGAACTCAGGCAAAAATCAAGTGGGATAATTTGTATCCCTTCTGAGTTTGTGTAGATTCTGACAATTTTAGCAACATGGTAAGGGGGTCCTTGCCTTTCCCTTCCCCCTGGTAACTGCCTATGAAGTTCTATTTTCCCCGACCACTCTCTTTTCTTCTGCTGTGGGGAAGCACTCGACCAGGGGAGGCACTCACCACCACACAGGATCACACAGGAAGCTTTAGTCTTTAGAGATTCTCGGACTTAAAGAGTCCTTGAGTAAGTGATTTTTTTAATTAAAAAGTTGCATTCCAATTCCCAGTGTAACTAACTTTGTATATTCTCTGTGGAGTAACTTACGATCTGCCCCAACTCTAACTTAAGAGCTACCAAACATGAATTTTCAGTCACCTATGATTAATATTCTCTCAAGATTGCTTTTTCTGCCCAGGATACTAAGAAAACTTAATCAATGAAGAAACACAGAGAGTCTTCCAGTATAAGGTGCAGAGTTCAGGTTTTGTTTTCCCATACTTTCTACTCCATTTCCCAATCCACACTAGCTCACACAGCAATAGCGGTAACTCTAACAGCCCTGTAGGAGCAGCAGAGGTACTCTTCGAAGTTTTCTCCTAAACTGGCAAGTGAAATACAGAGGAATTAGAGTTCTCAGCTCCTGCGACTGTAAGAAAATCCACCTGGACACAAATGTAAACACCAGCAGAATCTCACTACTGCTGTGGGAGAGGGCTGCCATCTTGTCAGTGTCACTGAATACACTAGACACCACAAGGTTTTCCTGCCATGTTTACACTGCATTCTTGGGAAGCAGGGGAGAAACAGCCCGTCTGTCCCTGAGGTAAGTACTGTTGGAGAGGTGGAACTGGAGAGCACATGGCCTCAGACAATTGTGACAGAGAAAAGCAGAGCAAGGCTTCCTGCTATGCTTGCCCTCCATTAGAGCTTCTTCCCGTCCTGTCTCTGTCTGCAAGCTGGCAAAGTAACTGATCCTGCTCCTTTGTATTGGTGAGAAAGACCTGAGAAAATTGAGCATAGGAAAGATTCAGCCGTTTGTTATGGCCTCTCCTACGATCATGCAAGCACTGTATTTTCTTCAAGCAGTTTCTTTGAACTTTTATATTCAGTTCCACCATCGACCTGGAATTAATGACTGTATATAGCATAAGGGTGAGGACAACACTAATTTCTTCCTTTTGTTGCATATTTGCAACAAAATTCTCTGTCCTTGTTACTCTGCAGTGGCATCTCTGTCACACCCCAAACAGCCATCTCCATAGGTCTAAGACTGAGTTCGGGTCTTGGCTCATTGGTCAGTCTTCATCGGTCCTCTGAAATTTTGGTACATCTTCACAGCCAGTACTTTAAGTCCTGAACTTAGGTTCTTCGTGAATTCATTCTCCAGCTGTTCTTGAGGAAACAGTCTTTACAACTGGTGCAGTAACATTTCCCAGTGTCTTTTCCTCATTTCACATCTGAACATGTTCTCTGACTTTCTCAAGAGCACAGCTGTTTATTTCTCTGTGAAGTGGGTTCCAGCCATGATTTGGTTTTACTACATTTTTTTTTTTTCCGAGACAGGGTTTCTCTGTGTAGCCCTGGCTGTCCTGGAACTCACTCTGTAGACCAGGCTGGCCTCGAACTCAGAAATCCGCCTGCCTCTGCCTCCCAAGTGCTGGGATTAAAGGCGTGCGCCACCACCGCCCAGCTCACTGCATTTCTTTTCTTCCCTTTTCCACAATAAGATGGCGATGCCCTTGCTTTCTGTTCTCCTCTTATTTGATCAACAAAATATTTATCTTCTCAGATTGCAACTCCTGCTAACATAACTTGATTGTTACAGCAAAGAATTCATATAACATAACTAAGAAGTATGATTCAAACTTTTGATCTTCTAGCCTTAGTCAAACAAGCACTGACATTGTAAGCATACAGCATCATGCTTAGCAATTTCTTACTTTATTTGACTGGTGGTTTGGGGCAGGCATGAGATATTACTCGAGGCTGGTTTTGAACTTGTGTGCAGCTGACCCTGACCTTCAGCTCCTGATCTTCCTGCATTTACTTTGCAAGCATTACAAGAAGAGACTCGTGCCACCAGGCCTGGTCTCCCCTTTTAACTTATTGATATTTAAAAGTTTGCAAATATCAATTTTTTAAGTTGACCTTTAAAAAAAAACACTAAAACCAAAGCACCTACTCAATAATTCTGTATGAATGAAGCCCATTAACTCCAAGGTTACCCACGGTCCCTATTGAATCCGTCTCGACAGCAAGCCCAGCTCTACCACAGATCCCAGGCCCGACTCTTTCCTACTCGTGCCGTGCATGGCTTATTATACAGTTCCTAGAATCAACTTTTTAAAAGTACTAGAGCAATTCCATCCTCTCTCCTTCACTGCAGTGTAGTCGTCAAATCTACACTTTTCCTGTTATTTGTAATCTAAGATCATATACTGCATCTTCTTGCCTAGCCTCTTTCTTCTCTCCCTCTGCTGTAATTTTACCCTATTTTTCTAAAAAAGATATTTTTTCTAAAATGATACACTTTTCCTATTTCCTAAAAGATAAATAGTAAATATGACCAAAGGGCAAGTATATGTTCATTTTATTCTTATAACTAAACTCTCATATTTCAGATGAGAAAACCAAGGCTATGGGAGGTTAATAAAACACATGCCGGGCGGTGGTGGCGCACGCCTTTAATCCCAGCACTTGGGAGGCAGAGGCAGGCGGATTTCTGAGTTCGAGGCCAGCCTGGTCTACAGAGTGAGTTCCAGGACAGCTAGGGCTATACAGAGAAACCCTGTCTCAAAAAAGCAAAACAAAACAACAACAACAAAAAGATACATACACCCCACCCCCGCACACACACACCACATAAACATGGGAGCTGAGAGGCAACTATTTTTAGAGCCAGGTCTTGTCATAAAACTCTTTATCACTGAATGAACTTTAATGCATACAAGTATTTCCAAATGAATGCAACATAATAATGTGGGTCAACTACAAAATAAACATGTAAATACCCTCATTCAAAATTCAGGAAGGAGTCAAGTGTTAAACCCATCACAGGCCCTCAGAAGTGTAGGCCTGCGTGACAACACAGATGAGGTGTCCAGGAGGCTCACCTGGCTGCACTCCACCTAACCACCGTGGCGCACGTGCCATAACTGGCAGTGTTCTGCAGCTTTCCTTCCTCCCCCTCCTATCCTTTCATCAAGGCCTAAGGGAGGCATATTACAGTCCATCTCATTTAACCCTCAAGACAATTCTACATAAATAATGACCCGTAGAGGACACGGCGAAAGTTTTGCCTGTGGTTTACTGCCTCTCATGAGTGAACTTGTTAAAGTTGTTAGACTGCCCTGAAAGTCTCCACAGATTACATACTTCTTCTTGTAGGCTAAACACACAAACCACATTTTGTCTAATATTTTAGATAATGAAAGTAAGATGGGCCTTTTACTTAGCTTTTATTAGCATATAAAACACTGACCAAAAGCAAACTAGGGGAGAAAAGGATTTATTATATTTTACAGGTTATCTACTACTGAGGGCGGTAATGCCAAGAATCTGTAAGGAACTGAAGCTTGCTTGCTCTCTAAGGTTTGCCCAACATGCTTTCTTAAACATTCTAGAATTACCTATCCAGGGATAGCACTTCCCAGAGTGGGCTGGACCATCCCACATAACTCATTAATCAAGAAAATACCCCACAGACATGCCCACAGGCCAATCAGATAGAGGTCATCGCTCAAATGAGAGTCGTCTTCCCATGAGACTCTAGGTTGTGTCAAGTTGACAAAAAAAAACAAAAAACAAAAAAAACAACCAGTGCAGCTGGACTGAAAAGCCAATGTGCCACGAGGAGTGGTGCTAGCAGACTCTGGAAAGCTTGGTACTTGGGAGGCTGAAGCAGAAGCAGTGACAGTGAGTTCTAGGCCTGCCTAGGCTACATAATGATACCCTGAAAACCACAAGAACAAAAAGACAAGCAACATATAATTGTTTTGGTCTCTGCCCTAGGAGGACATGACAATTAAAGACGCCTGTATAAAGTACAAGTGAAAACACAACAGCGCAAATGTTCTTACTGAGTGTAGAACAAGGAAGTGGGAATTACTCTCGTGAGTGGAAAACAGTTTCATGCTTACAAAGGAGGACTGCCAATGATCCTCACACACTCTACCTTCAGCCATTCAAAAGTCATTGCTAAAGAAACTCATCCTTTTGTGTAGTAACTAATTCAAGAGGTCAAACTTGAGGCAAAAAGTCTTTAATAACTACATCACTGGTTGGAGAGGTATATAGTTCAGCAGTAGAGGTATATGGCTAATATGTGTGGGATACTACTCTATCACATTCCCAAAAAACAAACAAAAGAGCATTATGAAATTAAAACTACCAACAATAAACATTTTTAGGCTGCATAAGTATATTCATCTAAAGAAAGAGTTCTAGCGATTGAACCCAGGGCCTTGCATATGCTAGGCAAAACTCTACCACTCAGCCATATCCACAGACCTTAGTTTTTTGGGGCTGTTCAAAGTGGCTTGACCTTGCTTGGTAGCTTAGAGAGACCTTGAACTCAAGATCATAGAATTAACAGGTGAAGAGCAAGGAAAATATTTACACATCAATCTTAAAAGAATTCAAATTATTGCACTATGAGCAATCAAACCAGGGAGCCAAAAGTTAAATACTGCAAGACCAAATGAATAAAACATAGGTACAGTAACACATTAAATACTAAAATACTTTGGGGAATATATACACTAAGGAGTCAGTTAACATATTATACATATCTACATATACTCATTTATCTAAGAAGTAAG
>JADRCC010574084.1:153-12589 GCA_019843855.1 Hylomyscus alleni | reverse complement strand
GTGTGTAAGCACACAGACACACATAGACACACACAGACACACACAGACACACAAACGCACACACACAACTAACTCAAAGCTTACTGGTGTCACCTGCATCCTTTTTCTCAAGCTTACTGTAATGACAGTGTCTTTGCTAATGAAGAACTAAGGATGGACACGTTTAAGGACTGGCCCCACAATTCACCTGTGGCTGTTGAAGCTCTGGTCAAAGCAGGCCTTTTCTACACAGGTGAGTCGGGGTTTTTCCCTTATGTTTACGTGCCACATATCTGTATGCTGCCTTCAGAGGTCAAACGGGGTGTTGGATTTGGGTTTTGAGTTTTAACTGGCTGTGAGCCATCATGTGAGCGTTGAATCCAAACCTGACTCCTTTGCAAGAGCAGCCACTGCTCTCAGTCTAAGCATCTCTTTAGAGTCAGAATTTGTGTGGACCACCTATTCGAATCCTCTGGCATCTTCCTTTAGTCTTCATCATTTGTTGTAGAAGTCTTTGGGGCTCATAAGACCTTCAGTTTCCCATTGCTCCCTCAGTGTTCAGCCTCTGAACCTGGGGATTGTGCTGACACCTCTCTTCTGACAGACATATTCCACTGGCTCAAATGTTCTTACCACATCATCTTAGTGCTTTATCTCCTCTTGTCAGCCTTCCTCACGTCTCATGGACTTGTTCCTATTTCTAGTTAAATATAGCTGGCAACGATGTGAGGAAAGACAAGTGATTCTTCATAATCTAGCTAGAATAGAGACTGTTAAATTTGTTCTTCTGAGCCAGGTGGTGGTGGCGCATGCCTTTAATCCCAGCACTTGGGAGGCAGAGGCAGGCAGATTTCTGAGATCAAGGCCAGCCTGGTCTACAGAGTGAGTTCCAGGACAGCCAGGACTACACAGAAAAACCTTGTCTCGAAAAACCAAAAAAAAAAAAAAAAAATTGTTCTTCTGTCCCACTCCAGCTAGGAGTATATTCTTTCTGATTTACTCAGTAAAAAATTGCTTGTTGGTTGCCGATGACTGTGAATGTCCAGTAAATCTAGACATCTGGATTTGTCTTCTTGTGAGTTGGTAGGTGTTTGTGATTTGAACTGACCCCATTCCTTTTTCTAGGCACAAAGGACATTGTCCGGTGTTTTTCCTGTGGAGGATGTATGGAGAAGTGGGTGGAAGGTGATGACCCAATAGAAGATCACACCAAGTTTTTTCCCAAGTGAGCAAAATGCCTTCTCTTGACTGTGAACATGCGTCAGCAGTCATTCCCTCGCTGTCTATGTATCTGCTCACCCTTCTGCTCCTCTGTGAAGGATACATAATTATGTCTTCGTCACTTGCCTCCCATGACACCCTCTCTGTCCAGTTTTTTTCTCTTCATAGTTACATCTTGGTTTTGGTTGGGTCATTATACAGACTTTTAAAGACAGGGTTTCTCTATGTAGCCCAGACTATCATAGAAAGGCTATCTAGCCCAGGTAGGTCTTGAACCCATGATCCTCCTGCCTCAGCCACCTAAGTGCTGGCATTACTGAGGGGCGCCACCCTATCTGGAAATCCCATGTCTTTCTGATTTTTTGAATACAAACTAGTCTTCCTTTTCTCATCCTTCTCGAATCCTTTAATATTTTCTAGTTCTGCTGTGTGAGACTTCCCAAGTGGTTTTCTTTTTCCAGTGCTGGGGGCAGAAGCACTGACTTGGGCACACTAGGCAATCCCTTACTATTGAGTTACTCTTACCCTTTTTCTGACCTTCTTCAAGGTTATTTTCATTTCTCTTTCTCACACAAGACAACTCTAGAAATGTTCAGCTACAGAAAGAAATTCGTTTTATTTAGAAATTGGGATCTTCAAAGATAAATATTAGTATATGCAGGTTGTAAAGTGTGTATATCTGAGCACAGTGGTCTAAACATGAAATCCTAACTCTCTGAAACATGAAGGAAGAAATCTAGCTTTCTTTTATATTAAATGCTTTAATATGGATTACCCTAAAATCAATCTATTTTAAAAATCCATCACTTGTAATTAAGAAACAAGAGTCTTTTGCTCTGGTATCCTTGGAAGGCATGAAGATCTGCCACAGTGCTGGTGTCTGCAGTCTCTGTGCAGCTCTTTGGAAGTGGTCTGTGTGCATCCAGTACTTACCTAAAACTGATGTAAACTGATGGAAGTCTAATTACTGAACTTTAAAATGTAAAGTTTTAAATCATTATCTTGTCTTGAGATAGAATGGTAATAATATTCCAAATGATGAAAAATATTCTTTTAAAAATGTCTTATTAGTGTACATCAATTATACACAGTAATGATATTTTCATATATGTACATTATGACCTTTACATATATGTATGTATGTGTGCATGTATGCATGTATGTAAATATATCTTAGTTAGGTTTTTACTGCTGTGAACAGACATCAAGACCAAGGCAAATCTTAAAAGGACAACATTTAATTGTGGCTGGCTTATAGGTTCAGAGGTTAAGTCCAGTATTATCAAGGTGGGAACATGACAGCCTTCAGGCAGGCCTGGGGCTGGAGGAGCTGAGAGTTTCACCTCTTGTTCTGAAGACAGCTAGGAGAAGTCTGGCTTCCAGGCAGCTATGATGAGAATCTTAAAGTCCACACCAACAATGACACACCTACTCCAACAAGGCCATACCACTGGGCCAAGCATATACAATCCATCACAATGTATCCATAATATGATATATATAATATATATAAAACACACATATAATATATATGTAATATATATTATATATATACATATATTATAGCCTGTTACAATCATGTTCACCACCATCCTCCCATTATCCTGTCTTATCTGCTTCTAGGTCCCTTTGGGCCCTTTTCTTCTAAATCACTTGTTTCAGACTAGCCCAGGGCTACATAGCAAGACTTATCATCAACATACCTACCTACCTACCTACCCACCTACCTACCTTCCTACCCACCATAATACATACATATATACATACATAAGTGGAATATTTCCATCTAACCTTAAAGGTAGGAAATGATTGACAGCAATGACCGCTTCATTTTTTTTTTCATTTTACTTACTTTTTGAAGTATTAGATTTTACGTGCATGGGTGGTTTTTTTTTCTGCATGGGTATCTGTGAACTGCTTTCATGCCTTGTGTTCACAGAGGTCAGAAAGAGGGCATTAGATCCTCTAGAACTAGAGTTGCAGGAGGTTGTGAGCTGTCTGACGAGGATGTTGGGAACCAAGCCTGAGTCCTCTGCAGGAACACTAAGTCTTCTTCCGCTGCACCACTTTTTCAGCTCCCCACCCCCCGTTTTTTATTTGTAAGTAGCACATAGGAAATTGTTCAGAAGGCAAGGACCTTCTTCTTAATCCCTGGGATGGTAAGTAGGGGGCAATCTAGTTGTATTTAAAACTTGGTCTAGAATCTATCAACAGAGTTTTTTTTTTTTTTAATTGAAAACCAGCATGCTGTTATGAGTACCTAATGTATTTACACATCTGGTTTAAAGGACAATAGCAATAAAGGGCCTGTGTGGCCAGGCTACGGAAGTGGCAAGCTGCCACAGGAACTTCACAAACAGTTCTTTGGTGAGTTTCTCTCTGGCACCACCACTAGTGGAACTCAGCAACGTTATGTTAGGCAAGCCAATGCATGCCAGTTGTTAGCAAAGAATAGTGAGACAGAGCAAACCAAACCAGTGCTCAATGCTCCCCTCCCACTGTCTGTGGGGTTATATTTATACTCCTCCATCACGGGTCCTTTTACATGTTTGCAGTATCCAAACATCCTTTCACCTGTGTGTGCTTCAGGAAAACATTATTTCTACTGCCTGCATTAGCAAGACATCCTTTCACCTGTGTGCCTCAGCAAAGCATCACTTGATCTTAACTGACTTTCCAAACAAAATAGACGTTTCCATTTCAACCTAGTGATCTCCTTGTGTCTGCTCCCACAGTGTTGGTTACTATTGTAGTTCTTTAAGCTCATCTTACCTGGATTCATGGACAGATAATAACTTTGTACTCATCCCAACACATTCCCTGAATATCCTTACCAATAGTTTACAAACCACACTCATTATGTTATTGAAAGCCACAGACGGAATGCTTATATAGTGCAGCACTGACAGAATCACTGAAAATGTAGCTTTCTACTTCATTCTTGGCCCTGAATCTTCATTTTTTTTTTAATAAAAAGCTAACTGCACAGAATCATTTTATGACTGTTCTCTCCTCTGTTTAGCTGTGTATTTCTTCAAACCCTGAAGTCCTCTGCAGAAGTGATCCCAGCCCTTCAGAGCCAGTTTGTACTTCCAGAAGCCATGGTAACGAACACTCTCCTCCTCTGACTCAGGAGCACACAACCATGTCATTGAACATTATTGTGAACAGCGCTAGCCATTTGTAAATGTATCATACTTAAGGAGGTTCTACAAGTATCTAAAAAGCACTCTCAAGTGATAAGTGTAGACAGGAACTTCAGAGTAGATGAGGGTGACACAATATCTAGCTCCATGAAATATGCAGTCCACCCCTTCTCCCGTAGGAAGTCTATTGGTGAAATTATTCAGCCTTATTCCTGATGAACATCCAGGCTACCTGGGCCTTGTCTGCAATATCTGGAGGACAGTAGACTTGACTTCTTATTTCTTTTGAGATGTGCAAGGCAAGCTTCACTTTGGTTGAAATTTTGTTTGGGACAAGTTCTCACTGTGTAGCTCAGGCTGACTTTGAAATTACTATGTTCAAATTCTAGACTGTCTGGGATTTGTAATCCTTCTGCTTCAATTTTCCAAATGCTGGGATTATGAGTGTGTGTGACCCTTTCTATTTGAGTTTTGTTCTTTACTGGAATCGAGGAGATCAAATCTTGCGTCTTATGCATGCAAGGCAAGGAATCTATGATGGAGCTACATTCCTGGCCAAAAGCATGTATCCTTAAGGGAAGCAAATGGGCAACAAAATCGTGAACTCAGAAGACAGTCTGAGCCCTGCATGTTTCTCTGACATATAGTCTATCACTTCATTGGTGACACAAATCACCTCATATTGTCATGATGATAGGTATGCTGGATCTCATTCCACAGAACAGGGAACAAAGTTGGACCAGTTATTTTGGCCACTCCCTCAATTTCTGCTCCATCTTTACTCCTGCACATCATGTAGGAAGGACAAATTGTAGGTGAGAGGTTTTGTGGATGGTTAGGTGTCCCAGTCCCTCCACTGGAAGTCTAGCCTGGTTACCAGAGAGCAGTTCAGGCTCCATATCTCCCACTGCTGGGAGTCTTAGCTAGGGCACCCTCGTAGATTCCTGGGAGTTTCTGTTGCCCAAGGTTTCTTTCTTGTCCTAAAGATCTTCCCCTCTTTTTTTCTTTCCTTTTTTTTTTTTTCTTTGACAGGGTTTCTCTGTGTAGCCCTGGCTGTCCTGGAACTCACTCTGTAGACCAGGCTGGCCTCAAACTCAGAAATACGCCTGCCTCTGCCTCCCAAGTGTTGGGACTAAAGGCGTGCACCACCACCGCCAGACCCAAGATTTCCCCTCTTTAACTCCACTGTCTCTAGAGTACCATCTTCCTGAGTCCATCCCCAAGCTAATCCCTCATGTTCTGTCCCCAACCCTCTCTCATCAATCTCCCTCCCCATTGGCCCACAATGTTTCTTCTGTTTTCCCTCCTCAGTGTGATTCTCACAACTCCACTTGAGTTCTCTTTGATATTTAGCTTCTGTAGGTCTGTGGACTGTAGAATGGTTACCCTTTTCTTTATGGCTAATATTCGTTTATAACACTACATACCATGTTTGTCCTTCTGGGTCTGGATTACCTCACTAAGGATGATCTTTTCTAGTTCCATCCTTTTGCCTGTAAGTTTCCTGTTGTCTTTGTTTTTAATAGCTATGTAGTATTCCCTTGTGTAAATGTACCACCTTTTCTTTATCCACTCTTCCATTGGAGGACATCTAGGTTATCTCTAGTTTCTAGCTATTATGAATAAAGCTGCATGGTTGATCAATTGTCCTTATGATACAATGGAGCTTCCTTTGGGTATATGACTAGGAGTGGCATTTTATGTTCTTGAAGTAGATATATTCCTAATTTTCTGAGAAACTGCCAAATTGATTTTCCAAGTGACTGCAAGTTTGCATTCACACCAGTAATGAAGAAATGTTCCCTCTTTTCAATATCCTCACTCGCATAAGCTGTTGCTTGAACATTTGATCTCAGGAGGTTGAATCTCAGAGTTGTTTTGATTTGCATTTCCCTGATATCCAAGGATGTTAAACATTTCCTTAAGTGCTTGTATGCCTTTAGAGATTTCTCTGTCGAGATTTCTCTGTACTCCATTTTTAAATTGATTGATTTGGTTTGTTGATGCCTAGTTTCCTGAGTTGATTGGAGTCCCAGAATAGAAAAAAGGAATGATATTGAAGCTCGGGGTGTGTGGAGGCTCATTTCAGTTGGGAGATGGAGAACAGAGGATGAAGTGTTACCCTTGGCTACACAGGGAATTCCAGACCAGCCTGCCCTATATGATACTCTTACCCCAAAAAGTGTGTGTGTAATAATCTTTCTGCATCCATCCCAGTGTCTGACTTAAACATGTAAGGATACTTCACCAACTTATGACTAAGGACAGAGGCAGTGCTTAATGATCTTTCAGGACAATTCTTGTTGTATATGGTACAATTTTGAATAATCACATAGTGCTTTGCAAAGAAAGGATGCATATACCGTGTATGTAATATCTAGGCATGCACTCTTGCAGTTGTATGACGTTAAGTCTTTAATGTGTGGAGCACTCTTCCTTCAATCAGCATTGAGTATAGGCTGTTTTGAGAAGATGTTGGTCTTTAATGATGATATAGTGCCCAATCTTGATTTAAGACCAAGTTTTGATGTAATAAAGGATTTATCTTTTAAAGGAAACCACAAATGAGAGCAACCATGAGGATCCAGCGGTGGTTCACTCTCCTGTGGCGGGTAAGCACTGAAAACCAGCATGGGATTCTGGGTAATCGTACATAGGATTTGAAAGGATGGATTTATAATTGTCCATGGAGCTGCTAGAGAGGAGAGCACTGAGATGAAGGGAACCGTGGATGAGAGAGTGAGCATTGCTGTGGCTTCCGGGGAGTGAATGCAGGACTGATGACAGAGTCCTTGTGTCAAACCCAGACCAGCCAGCAGTAAGGCACCATGGAGCAAGCTGGTCTCCTGAGGGCTTAGATGGGAAACTAGGGTGACAGAGTAGTTTTCAGAACACTGCCTAATTCCCCAGGTCAAGGAGGAGGCTTGGACAACATTCTGATGCTATGACAAGGCCTGGGAGGACCTCAAAGTGGAGGTCACGGACAATGGAGGACAATCCATCCATAGCTGAGAGGCAGGACGATGCAACAAAGCCTAAGGGATTAGAGGTTTGAATGCATTTCTGACTGGGTCTCCCTTCCTCACCCCACAGATATGGCTCCAAGTGAAGCCCAAGTGGAGCTTGAGTCTGCATCCAGCTTTGTGTCTGTTCTCTGTAGAGACCACGATCAGAGTGAAGCCCAAGGGCACGGATGTGAGTCCAGTGAGGCCTATCTTCCCTGCACAGACTTGGGTCAGAGCGAAGCCCAGTGGTTTCAAGAGGCCAGGAGTCTGAGTGAGAAGCTGAGAGACACCTACACCAAAGCCACTTTCCACCACATGAACTTGCCGGAAGTGTTCTCTAGCCTCGGCACTGACCACTTGCTCGGCTGTGATGTGTGCATCATTTCAAAGCACATCAGCCAGCCTGTGCAAGAGGCCCTGACGATCCCTGAGGTCTTCTCCAATCTCAGCTCTGTCATGTGTGTGGAGGGGGAAACTGGCAGCGGAAAGACAACCTTCCTGAAGAGAATAGCTTTTCTCTGGGCATCAGGATGCTGTCCCCTGTTGAACAGGTTCCAGCTGGTCTTCTACCTCTCCCTTAGTTCCATCACACCAGACCAAGGACTGGCCAACATCATCTGTGCTCAACTCCTAGAGGCAGGAGGAGGCATTAGTGAAGGGTCCCTGAGCAGCATCATCCAGCAGTTACAACACCAGGTGCTCTTCCTGTTGGATGACTACAGTGGGCTGGCCTCACTCCCCCAAGCCCTAGACACACTGGTTACAAAAAACTACTTGTCAAGAACCTGCTTATTGATCGCTGTGCATACAAACAGGGTCAGGGGCATCCGCCCATACCTAGATACAATTCTAGAGATCAAAGAGTTTCCCTTCTATAATACTGTCTCTGTGTTACGGAAGTTTTTCTCCCATAATATAAGACGTTTACTGGAGTTTATGGTTTATTTTGGACAGAATGAAGATTTACAGGGAATTCACAAAACCCCCCTCTTCGTGGCAGCAGTCTGTACTGACTGGTTTGAAAATCCATCTGACCAGCCTTTTCAGGATGTGGCACTTTTCAAGTCCTACATGCAATACCTGTCCTTAAAGCACAAAGCTACCGCGGAGCCTCTCCAGGCCACCGTGTCCTCATGTGGGCAGCTGGCCTTGACAGGGCTTTTCTCATCGTGCTTTGAGTTCAATAGTGATGACCTGGCAGAGGCAGGAGTTGATGAAGATGAAGAGCTTACTACCTGCTTGATGAGCAAATTCACCGCCCAGAGACTGAGACCAGTCTACCGATTTTTAGGTCCTTTGTTCCAAGAGTTTCTTGCTGCCATGAGGTTGACTGAACTCCTGGGTTCAGATAGGCAGGAAGACCAAGATCTGGGACTTTATTATTTGAGACAAATTAACTCACCCTTGAAGGCTTTGACCACCTACAACAATTTTTTGAAGTATGTCTCTAGCCATCCTTCATCAAAGGCAGGGCCAACAGTTGTATCTCGTTTGCTTCGGCTGGTGGATGAGAAAGACTCACTGGAGAACATGTCTGAAATTGAGGATTTTGTAAATCGCCCTCCAGAACCTTCCTGGATAAGCCAGGCATTTAAGAAACTGTGGCAGCTCTCTCCTGAATCGCTCTCTTCATTAGTTTCAGAAAATTTATTGAGCATTGCTCTAAAGTTTGCTTATGAAAGCAACACGGTTGCCGCATGCTCTCCATTTATTTTGCAGTTTCTTCGAGGGAGAACACTGGCTTTGAAAGTACTGAATTTACAATACTTTAGGGACCACCCAGAAAGCCTGTTGCTGGTGAAGAGTTTAGAAGTCTCCATAAATGGAAATAAATTACCAACTCTTGTAGATTACTCAGTTATGGAAAAATGTTATGAAACATTACAGCCACCAACTATAGACCAGGACTATGCATCTGCATTTGAAAAAATGAAAGAATGGGCAAAAAATTTATCTGAAAATGAAGAGAACCTAAGGAGTTTTATGAAAAACCAACCCTTGAATCCACCCAAAATAAGCTCTGGCTATTGGAAACTGTCCCCCAAGCCGTACAAGATCCCTAGGCTCGAAGTTCGAGTCATCTACATGGGTCCAGCAGACCAAGCACTGCTCCAGGTGCTTATGGAAGTCTTCTCAGCTTCAGAGAATATCGAGTTCTGTTTATTTGACAGCAGTGGCTTTCTTGAAAGCATCCGCCCAGCTCTGGAGTTGAATAAGACCTCTGTCACCAAGTGTTCCATGTCCAGGCTGGAGCTCAGCACAGCAGAACAGGAGCTGCTTCTCACCCTGCCTGCCCTGCAGTCTCTTGAGGTCTCAGGAACAAACCAGATTCCAGGTATCCCAGAGTGTATTCACGTAACCATTCTGCTTGACACTGTATCTTAGATGAGTGAAACTTCTTGCTAGGAGAGATCTATACACTTTCAGTGTTTAGGGTAACAGAATGTACTGCGCATAGAGTCAGGTTCTGGTAACTCTAGGACAGTGTTCCACCAGTAGCTCATCTTTCAAGGTGCTTATAAGGGTGTTTCAATGGCTTCTTATTTGTAAGATGATGCTGGAGAATCATGTATGTGGCTTCTCCAGAGAAGATCCTTAATATGGGCAAATAACTTTTATGACTTCTTCTAAGCAATCTTTGGTAGTTTCTAGGAGAGGCTCCACTTTAAAATGATTCCTTTTAAAAAGTGTTTATTTGTGTGTGTGTGTGTGTGTGTGTGTGTGTGTGTGTGTGTGTGTGTGTGTATGTGTGTGTGTAGTTGTTCTCAGAGCTGTGAAACAGTGTCAGAGGTTTGGGGTTGTGGCTATAGGTTGTTGTGAGGTGCCTACTGTGGGTACTGGGAATCCTTCTTTTTTTCCCAACATAATTTTTTTTATTGATTTAAGTTTTATTGCATTATGATGAGAAAAGATACATGATTTCAATTTATCTGAATTTGTTAACATTTAAAAAATATTTTAAGTAAATAGAATTATATCACATTCTTGTTTCCCTTTTGTAAACCAACTTCTCTCAGAGACCCCCTTCAATACCTACAATACTTTTTAAAAAATTTTTTGTCATATTCTTTAAAATTTATGAAATATTTTAACAGTAAAAATGAGTATTATGAAAATAGTTTGATATAAAACAACAATTGAACAGTCTTATGTAGATGTTTATCTACAGCAATACTGAAAATACATACATTTGTCTCAATATAAATTTGAAATAACTCTAAACATATTAACTGTATATTTTAAAATAATACATCACTACTAATATATAGTACTAAGTAGATAAATAGATAAAGTCTTTTTGTTTCTTTGTTTTGGTTTTAGTAGAGCTTGAAATCTTGGCTCTTATTGTGATACAAGCCCCAAATAAGAACAATTTTTAGACGTTGAAGTTCATTGTAATAAGACTGTACTTCAGTGACCCTCACATCACTGAAATTTTACCTCCATAGTAGCTAAGCTAAGAGTTGACAGTTCTGCTGTTCCAAGGTGTGAAGTGTAGGCATTATTTTTGGATACAGATTTCCTGCTATGGTCAAAACTATTTGACTTGAGTGAGTGACTTTATTCTCAGCCCACAGAGAACAGGTTACATTCATTTAAGAAATGGTGTGTGTATTAAGATTATCTATCCATAAAGTCATTCACCAACTGTTTCAATGAACAATGGTTCTGCTTGGAGGTTGGTGCAGACATTAGGTGAGGGTAAGAATCTGGTTCATTGGCTGTGATGATTTTGAAAACATTCATCTCAGAGAAAGAGTAACTTATAAAGTCCTCTTCTTCAAACTTGATACAAGAGCTACAAATGTCAAGCAAAGCATTCAGTGTTGTTCTCTTATACGTCACCTCCCAAGTTAATTGTTTGTTTCTTTTGGCTGAATAAATAATTTTGAAATATGTAAGCTGTTCTGAAAACCATAGTATAGTATAAAAACATCAAATAAACCATCCTATTAATAGAGAGGCTGAGATAGGAGAAGCATGACTTCAAGACCATTATGTGGTAGTCGGCAAGACACTGTCAGGTACAAACAAGCAGAAAGTGTATATGGATTGTACAATATTGGACCTATTTTTTCCAGTTACCAGATTAGAGAGACCACCAGATGATAGTCAAAAATTTTCAATTCCTCATACTTTTGAATTTGAATTTATTAGGATAAGTTGGTAATATTAATTTTCGTATTAAGAGATATTAAGAAAAAGTAATTGTTACTTCCTGTTATTTTTGTTGTAATGTAAGAAGCACTTAGTGCTATAACTTTCACTTGTAGGACTATTTGCATTGTGCCCCAGGCTTTTTTGTGTTGTAGTGTGTTTATTTAGCTATAGGAAATCTTTTAAATTTCTCTCTTCATTCATCACTAAGTATCCACAACTTTATGTATTTCCTTGAGATTTTTCTCAGTGCTGATTTTAAGTTTATTGTATTATGGTTACACAAGTTGCATTAAGTTATTTAAATCTTTCCGAATTTGTCTGGTTTTGTGTGTGTGTGTGTTTGTGTGTGTGCGTTTCCTAGGATATGGTTTGTTTTAGGCAAGCTTTTATGGATTGCTTAGTAGAACATATACTGTTTAGTGTTTGTGTGGAATGTTCGGTAGGTCTCTGTTAAGTCTATTTGATGTATGATGTCATTTTATTTTGGTATTTCTCTGCTTATTTTTTGTTCAGATGACCTCTTTATTGGAGAAACTGGGGTATTGAAATCACCCAATATCAATGGGTTGATGTTAGTCTGTGTCTTTATTTCTAGTAATATATTTTTTATGAAATTGAATGCATCTGAGTTTGATTTATACATGTTTTAGATTGTAATATACTTTTGGTAAGCTGTTTTCTTGATTACAATGGAGATCCTCCCTTATTTCTTTTGTTTATTTTCATTTGAAATCTATTTTGTGAGATATTAGGATAACAATTCCTACTTGCTTCCCGGTCTTATTTAATTGGAGAATTATTGCTTATCCTTTGTTCTGTCTAGGGGCTTTATACACATCTTTAAAGTTGTGCTGCTTATAAACAACAGATGATGAAATTATTATTATTATTATTATTATTATTATTATTATTATTATTATTATT
>JADRCC010574083.1:0-17030 GCA_019843855.1 Hylomyscus alleni | reverse complement strand
TTATGAGTGTGTTCTAACAATTTTCTTTGCCTCCTGCTTACTGATGAGTAAGGAAGGACTAAAAGAAACGAAGTCTAGATTGTTCTTTATATGTTATTTTCAGGTGATTGGCCTCAGAAAAGAAGCATGAGTAAGAAGGGACTAATAGGATGTTTTGCTCACTTGCATTTCTTGTATGTTACCTCCTTCTTTATGCACATGCAGCAAATTTTAATTCAAATGAAGATCATAGCATCTTAGAATTTTCAGCACCTTGACTAACTCAGTCATAGATACAATATGCTTGTCACTTGGACTCTGATTTTGTCTTGTCCTCAGGAGACATCATGCAGACAGTATACAAATAGGTGGTATACTGGGTGGTTTTGTGTGTCAACTTGACACAAGCTGGAGTTATCACAGAGAAAGGAGCTTTCTTGAGGAAACGCCTCCATGAGATCCAGCTGTAAGGCATTTTCTCAATTAGTGATCAAGGATAGGAGGGCTGATTGTAGATGGTACCATCCCTGGGCTGCTAGTCTTGGGTTCTATAAGAAAGCAAGCTGAGCAAGCCAGTAAGTAACATCTCTCCATGGCTTCTGTATCAGCTCCTGATTCCTGCTCTGTGGATGTTCCACTCCTGACTTCCTTTGGTGATGAACAGCAATGAGGAAGTGTAATCTGAATAAACCCTTTCCTTCCCAACTTGCTTCTGGAAAGAGAAACCCTGACTAAGACAAGTGGCAAGTAGGAAAAGACATATATAGTCTTTGCCTTTATGTATGTTCTGTTGTGTCACTGGGTTTTACTGCTGTGAACAGACATTATGACCAAGTCAACTCTTATAAGGACAACATTTAATTGGGACTGGCTTACGGGTTCAGAGGTTCAGTCCATTATCACCAAGGTGGGAACATGGCAGCATCCAGGCAGGCATGGTGCACGAGGAGCTGAGAGTTCGACATCTTCATCTGAAGGCTGCTAGGATGAGGGTCTTAAAGCCCATACTCACAGAAACACACCTACTCCAATAGTGCCACTCCCTGGGCCAAGCATATACAAACCATCACAGTAATCAAATATTCAGGCAAAAAATAAAAATATCAGGAATTTCTAGATTTTTCTGATAGCAGATCATTAAAGCAAGCAAAGGGATTTCTACGTTTCCTGTGAAACAATCACTGTACAAGACATTTACCATCCTCATCCCCTGGGTGTTACATGCTATTGTAACAATTAGAGATGCCCCATATATTTCTAAAGCCGGCAAAAACTTGCTATTCTTGACCCATTCCTAGAGTGTTCATTGTCTATAGCTATGAACCATTACATACGTATGTATGTGCATATGTATGTACATATACATAGATGACTATCAAGTAGGGAAAAGTGGGGGAGGAAACAACAGAGTTGAGTTTAAAAGCTTTCAGATTTCATACCCAGGAGAAGAGAAAGTTTTTCTCCCAGTTGTCAGAAAATATCATTTACGTTGATTATAAAACAAATCTGAGGGATAAAATTGCTAAAGTAATTACTTGGGCTTTTGTATATGTGATGCTGTGAAATATGTTCAGCCTAGTTTCTTGTCATATACTATATAATCCTTGAGAGTGTCAAAGTAATGTGTCTTTTTGTATGCTAACAACAGTTGACTTGATGTCTGGCTGCCCCTGGGTACCTTTTGGGTGGGGCTAATCATCAGATCAAAGCAAGATTAGAGATTGAGACTTTGAACCCCATCCTCCAACTTCTGGGGGCTTATGAATACCTGAAGGTGAATCGAGCACCAGTTTTACCAAGTATGCTGTATAACAAAACCTCCATGAAAAAAACCCAAAGGATAAGCTTCATAGAACTCCAGAGCTGAACACATGGATGTTCCTGGGTCGTACTATGCTGGAACTACATGGAAGCTCTGCACCACTTCATCAGTCTTCTCACCAAGGCAAGTGCCTCTGAGTTCTTTAAACCGTCCCTGAAAATAATTGAACCTAAATAGGAGTTAGGGAAACCTGGAAGCTTTGCCACATGTAAGCACAGATTAAACGACCTGAAATCTGCTGTAAGCATCCAAAGACCACTGATGATTGAGTCTTCACCTCTCAGATTCCATGCTGGTCCATAGATTAATTAGTGTGAGAACTGAACTGAACTAGAGGCACCCAGCTTGCATCTCATAAGTAGGGGAATCCTCACACTTGTGGTATCAGAAGTGTGCTGGGACAATAGGAAAGACTGAATTTGAGTTTGTTCTTTCTATTCAGTGTCAAATACAAATAAACAATAAATTATAGTTGACTTCAAATTGCGATTTTTGTTAAGATTTTTTTTTAAAGCAGATAAGATAGCTCAGTAGTTAAGAGCATTTACTGCTCTTTTTGTTTGTTTGTTTGTTTTTCGAGACAGGGTTTCTCTGTGTAGCCCTGGCTGTCCTGGAACTCACTCTGTAGACGAGACTGGCCTCAAACTCAGAAATTCACCTGCCTCTGCCTCCCAAGTGCTGGGATTAAAAGTGTGTGCCACCACCGCGGCACATTACTTACTGCTCTTGAAGTTCTGCTCAGAGTTCATTTCCCAAGACTCTTGTTATAATCACCTGTACATTCAACTGCAGGAGATCTGAGGGCCTCTTCTGAACTCCATGGACATGTCCATCCTGTTCATATACACACATAATTAAAGTCTTCTAAAAATAGTAAAATATTTGTTGGGCACCAAAATGGGTTTTGATTTCTCTCATCTTAAACCAAATTATAGATGAATCTTTTAAAGGTCTTACCTGTTATCTTTTAAACTATAATTATTGGGGGGAAGTAGGTTGCTGGAAGTGCTAAATTGGGAGGGAAGCTAAATTTTTCTCTCTCCTACTTTTGTTAGTTAGCAGTAAGGAGGAATCTCTTAAGGAGAAACCTACTCATCCTATAAGAGATAATTTTTGAGAAACCAAAACTAAAAAGCTTTCACAATAGACTATATTACAACTGAGGTCTGAGCGATTTAGGACCCTCATTTACATATTCAGAATTTATAATGGTACTTGAGGGAGGAGGATGAGAGAAGATCTCATTTTGTAACTCAAACTGACATGGAACCCACTGTGTAGCCTAGGCTATCACTGGACTCTTGACAGTCTTGCTCTCAGCTGCTCAAGTACTGAGATTATAGGCATGAGCCACCCATTGGATTCTGAGACATTTCTAATGGATTGTATATAAGTGGTCTGGAAGAAACTGGAAAAAACACGAAGTTAAGACTAGATCAGTTCCAATGTAAACAATTAACAGTAGTCCAAACCAAAGAATCTTATTTGGAACAACATATTCCAAGATAGTTTTCCATGCCCTGAAGTTCTTACCACACCTTTATGTTCACAGTTTGAATCAAATTCCAAGAAAACTTCCCTTAATAACCTTTTTTATTGGTACTGAATTCTGAGATTTGATTGTCATACAATATCTTTATTCCAGAGACGAGAAAAGACTATTCTTAGATGTCTAAATATGGATTGGCCCTTGTATTTCTTTAGTTTTTCAATCAAATGGGATTTTTTCAATTTGATATTTTAAATGTATAGCACAGATGTTAAGGAAAGCCATAAAGTGTGAATATTTTGTCCCTTCTAGAAATGGTCTGATTAACATTTTAGTTCAATTTTTTTTTTAGAATTATTTTCTATGAATATATTACATAGTGGAAATAGTGTCCTAGTTTTGTGTGAACAGTTTATTCTGCGATGTATTAAAAGCTCCCCATGCCAATTAAAACTTTTCATATAGATTATTGTCTTACTTGCTGTTCTATTGCTGTGAAGAGACACTGTGACCAAGGCAACTCTTATAAAAGAAAGCATTGACACCCGTAGGCCTGCTTACAATTTTAGAGGTTAGGCCATGACCACTATGTTAGGGAGCAAGGTGTCAGGCAGTCAGGTATGGTGCTGGAGAAGTAGCTGAAAACTATGTGCTGGTCCACAGGCAGAGAGACACTGGGCCTGCCATGGGCTTATGAAACTTCAGAAGCCCTACCTACCCCAGTGACATACTTCCAGCCACCCATACTTGCTAATCCTTCTAATCTTCAAACAGTTCTACCCCCTGATGTCTATTATTTTACTATATGAACCTGAGTTACATTAATGACTGCAGGATACACAGTGATAGGGATCTAGGGCAGCCTACTTATCTTCTGTTGTTGGACAACAGACTGGTTCAAACCTTATAGTGTTATAAGAAGTACATTGAGAACTCTTTATTGAAACCCTTTGTTTATTTAGAATGACATCCTTAATGTTTTTTAATATTCATATTATAGTTTATTATTTTACAAGAATGCCAGTGAATGACCCTTGCCATACATGCCGTGTTCTTGTTGCCTGTTTGTTTGCTCTGCCTCCCCCATGTCTTTCTGACCTGTTAACTTTTAAAATTTCATCTGAAAGATCATTTTCTTAGGGAAGCCTTTCTAAACTCTGATTATGATTCATTGTTAGATCTTTTGTTGTGCTATTTATTTTTTCTATGGCATGTATCTCTAATTTGTATATTACTTGAGTAATTCCTACTTCTTCCCTTGGACTAGAATGCTGCAGTGATCTGGATTAGAAGGGATTATGAAGTATGTGATAAACATCAGATGATTCATATCATCCCGGAAGCATCACAATGATATGTTAAAGTCTGAGATTTAAAAGGCTGAGGAGTTATCTGTAGTTGAGAGCACTTGTTCTTGCAAAGGACCAGAGTTCAGTTTCCAGTACCCACATAGTGGCTCACAACCATCTGTAACTAGCTCCAGGATATCTGATGTCTTCCTTTGGCCCATCTGGGTACCAGGCATACTCAGGATGCACATAAATACATGCAGGCAAAACATAAACATAGATCTAAAAACAAACAACAACCAGAGATTTAAATACAAGCAGTCAAAAGGTATTTTTGTGTCAAGCATTATTCTGTGGGCTGGAAAGACCAAAAAGAAAATTATAAACATGATTTCTGGTTTATGGAGCTTAAAAATCTACTGAAGAGGTCAACAAACTTCCCATTATGATCTCTGCTCCAATCATTATTAGATAAAACATAAACAGGAATGTGGTTGAGCTCTAGTCAGACCTTATATAAACAAAGGTTGTGGGCTGCATTTGACCCAGAGCCTGTTATTTATTTTTTCTAACAGACAAGAACAGCTACTAAAGAGATGATTTGAAGTGATTACTTAAAAGTAAAAGGACAGGATAGGAGAATAAAGACTGCTTTGGAGAAAATGATTGTCTTGGTCACTTTTATTACTGTGAAGAGATGTCATTACCAAGATAACTCTTAAGAAATAAAGCATTTAGTTGGGGGCTTGCTTATAGTTTTTAGAGGTTTGATCCCTTATCATCATGAGCCAGGAACGTGGCAGCCAGGAAGTGGACATGGTGCTGGAGAAGCTCCTGAGATTGACATCCTGATCTGCAGGCAGCAAGCAAGTGGACATGGTGCTGGAGAAGCTCCAAAGCCACTCAGTGACACATTTCTTCCAACAAGGCCAAACTGCATAACCCTTTTAATTTTTTCAAATAGTGCTGGTGACTAAGCATTTAAATATGTGAGCCCATGAGAGCCATTCTTATTCAAATCACCGTAGTGACGTTAAGATTTGAAGAAGAGTATTTCAACAGTAGTAGGGAATCAGAGAAAACTTAAATGACAATAAAGTGAGTAAAAAAAATTGATTATTGAGCTTCAAAATTGATAGAAGATAAATTTGTGTGAGCATGGCATAAAGTAAAAGGACAGACTGAGAGCATGAAAAAGAGTTGCTAAGAAGAACAACTAAAGCCGGGCGGTGGTGACGCACGCCTTTAATCCCAGCACTTGGGAGGCAGAGGCAGGTGGATTTCTGAGTTCGAGGCCAGCCTCATCTACAGAGTGAGTTCCAGGACAGCCAGGGCTACACAGAGAAACCCTGTCTCGAAAAACCAAAAAAAAAAAAAAAAAAAAAAAAAAAAAAAAAAAAAAAAAAAAAAAAGAACAACTAAAGAATGAGAGTCAGCAGTAGCAAGAAATTGAAAACCTACAGACTCTAGTCTACTTCTATTTGATTTGGACATTCATTGAGATATGAAATATTCAGGTTGGAAAATACAAACCTAAGAATCTTAAGACCTTCAGTTTCTGAAGAATGCCATTTCTAAAGGATAAATAGAAGAGACCTGAGGAGTGGGTAGGGATATAATGTAGAGAAAGAAGTGGTAGTAAAGGAATGAGGTATGTAAAAGAGATGGGTACACACTGTAGACATGAGAGATGCTCGATGTTTTGTCAGTGGTGAAAGGATAGCAGCGTAAGAAACCAGAGGGGAAGTGTATCAATTACTTTTCTATCACTGCAAAGATACCATGACTAAGGCAACTTTAAAAATATAATAGAGGTTTACAGTTTGAGAGTAAGTTCACGGCCATCCTGGCAGGGAGCATGCAGCACTTTGTCAGACGTGGCATTGGAACAGCAGCTAAGAGCTTAATCTGAACCCTAAGTGCATGGGGGACACAGAGAAGCACACTAACTGGGTGGCTTTTAAAACCTCAATGTCCACCCCCAATAAGACACCATCTTCATAAAGCCACACTTCCTGATCCTTCCCAAATAATTCTACCAACTGAGGACCAACTATTCAAATGTATGAGCCAGTGAGGGGTTATTCTCCTACAAACTACCACATTCCTTTCCCTCAGCCCCATAGACTTATAGACATATCAGAATACAAGAAGTCCCCATAGTCTTTCAGTTCCAAAACTTACAAAGTCCAAAGTTTTTTCTAAGATTCAAGGTAATCTTTTAACTTCCTAAAAAATAAATTACATACTTCTAACATAAAATGATACATCACATACATTACCATTCCAAAAGAGAGCATAATGAAATAATGGTTCAAAACAAGACAAAACCCAGCAGGGTTGACTTCAGATCCTGAAGTTCTCTGTTGGATGTCTAAGGGCTCAGATTGTTCCATCCTTCCAGATTTACTAGCAGCAACAAATATCTCTTCTCTGTTTCCACTCCTTGTCTGCAGCATTCTTTGGAAAATATATAACAGCTCCATATCCAACAAAATCCAGCCTTAAGCTTTATACAGTGGCTTTGAGCCTGTAAGCAGGGACATCCCTGCCCCCCATCTGGTCTCAGTGGCTTTCCATAACTTCAGAGGAAATTCTAGAACTCTTTTTTTTTTAAAAAAGATTTATTTATTTATTAATTTATGTAAGTACACTGTAGCTGTCTTCAGACACACCAGAAGAGGGCGTCAGATCTCATCATGGGTGGTTGTTAGCCACCATGTGGTTGCTGGGATTTGAACTCATGACCTTCTGAAGAGCAGTCAGTGCTCTTCCCCGCTGAGCCATCTCACCAGCCCATTCTAGAACTCTTGTAACCTTCATGGTTATAAAGCCAGAGCCATCTGACTAACACTACTAAGTTCTGCTTGGAATGGAACCTGGCTACCTCCTTAAATTTGATATGCATGAGCTTTGATTTGTTGATGCTTTTCTTTGTTGCATAAACTTTCCTTTTTGCAAGTTTCCAGATTCATTGGTTGGGATCTTGCCTTGAGGACACCATTCCCCTTATTCCATTTTACATCAGGTCTTCCAATTTTTCATCTGTTTGAGGACAAAATTTGCTCCAATATTAAATTTCCTGCTGTTCTATATCTCCACAAGTTGTACATTTTGTATTTACTTTTTCCTGGCTTTCTGTTTGTACACCTGCAAGAGAGTGATCTCTAATAGCCATACAACATAGTATTAGGTTGTCTTGAAATATCCTCTGCCAATGAAATTACTCAATTATTCAATGTAGCCTCAGGCAGATTCTTAGGATAAGTGCAAAGAGAAGTCAAAGTAAAAGAATGATCTCCAATTCATTGGCCAACATTGTTCTCCTCTGAAACCTCTTGAGCTGGGTAGGCATCCATAGTTTACATTGCTGTCAGCACTATCTTCCAATTTTCTACTAGCATGGCCCATTAAGTTCCACTTAAAGCATTCAACTGCTTTCCTGGTCTGAAATACCAAATCTTTCACATTCCTCCAAAAAAACCCTGGTACCAACTTCAGTCTTATATACTTTTGTATTGCTAAGAAGAGACACTATAACCAAGACAGCTTATAAAAGAAAGCATTTAATGGGGGTTTACAGTTCTGAGCATAGCAGCTAGCAGACATGGTGCTGGAGCCATGGCTAAAAATTTACATCTAATCCAGGAGAGAGGGGAGTTGGGGGGGGGGGGGGACACAGAAAAGGGCGAGCAGGAAATGGCTTTGAAACCCAAGTGACATACCTCCTCCCACAAAGCCACATCTAGTCCTTCCCAAACCGTACCATTCAAAATATGAGCTTCTGCAGGCCATTCTTATTGAAACCACCACAGGAGGCATTTTGAGTTGTTTGTGTTGTTTTTTTTTTTTTTTGGGGGGGGGGGGGTGAGGTAGCATCTCTCGGTAGCCCTGGCAAGCCTAGAGCTTGTTGTGTAGGCCAGACTAGCCATCAACTCCTAGACATCTGGCTGTCTCAACCTCCCAAGTGCTTGAATGAAAGGCATGTGCCACCATACCCACTGGAATTTGAATACCATCTGTCTGAAAGATCTGTTTCACAGCCTGCTTTCCTCAGTAACCTGGAAAGGGATCCAAGCGAAGCTCAGTGACCCTCAGACCCGAGCACAGACAAGCCTGACCTCCATCCCCTCCCTCCAGGAAAACCTGACCTGCTTGGCAATATTTTTCCTCCAAAAATTTTTTAAAGAGTAGGAATAAAGTTATTCCGACATCAAAAAAAATGTTACAAAGTTGGCACAAGACCAAGAGTAGTTTGTGTTCAGAAACGCCAGCTCAACCATTTTTACTTATATTAAACATGCACTTTATTACTTAGTTCTAATCTTTTTGAATTATTACTTACCTTTTTATCAATGCCCTAGTATTCCTGAAGTCCTCTGTTAGATGCTCTGGGTGAGTCTAAAAAGAAAAAGAAGACATAACCCAGGGCTCAAGCATTGCATTGTTGTTGACACATGTGTTGTAAGTTTCTTGACATTGAGAACCATACTTGATATTTCCATTTTACTTTGCACAGTAATAAACATTTGATTGTTGATGCAGAAATCCTTTTTTCTCACTAGCCTCTGCACTGCACCATTTGTTAAGTAAGCAGTGCCCAAACTGGCCACTTTTGGACAAAACATGCAGCTGTCTGAACCAGTTAATATTCTCTAAAGCCATCAGGAACAGCAGTGTCCCACTTGTTGTTGGTAGAAATCTTATGTGTAAAGACCAGCCTGCCAGAAAATAGTGTGCTACCTTGTTCTTTGAAGTTTATAAAGAACTGTTGTATATCTTTATTTTCACACTTACAAAAAAATAGAGAGAAAAGAAGAAAAGAAAAGTAGTTGATGGCTGCCCTGTATTCTCACCAGATACTTTCAAGTCAGAATTACAATTGAGTTATAATTTACTTTCCTAAACTTAGGAGAGCAGGAGCTCATATTTTGCTTGTTACCAGAATTAGCAAGAGACTTCATTCTTCATTCAAATTAGCCAAGAAAATATAGCCTCAGAATAAAAACATGAACCAGCGGTTCTTCATGAGTCTGAAAAATTAGCTTATGAATGAAGATGAACATTACTTATTCTTGCTAAGCTTCTGCTTGGGTCTGCATTTCTCTGTGTGGTTTATACTAACAGTTTATAGCACAAGATACCCGATATCTTTCAAGACTTAATTTATCGAAGGATTTAAAATGTAGCCTACAGATTTTCCTCACCTGAACTCATCCTAAGTGAACTCAGTGTCCATGTAGTTAGCCTATACTGTTGAGTAGGAAAGGTTATATCTTGTAATACCTCAGACCTAATATTCTAAAATACAGTGTTATAAATTTTCCCTTATTACCCCAAATTAGCCGTTCCTTAACCTGCTTGTCTCCATTGATTATTTTCTTTCAGCCACTCGCTGCTTTTCCATACCTTTGCTCATGCCTTATATCCAAAGTTCATAAAGGCAGACTTTACATTCCCCAGCCAGTCTTGATCTTAGCCTTCTCAATCAGTTTGCTTCCCTGACACTTCATCTCCGGTGCCTTCCCCTCAGAGTCAGTCTACGGTCCTTTTCTGATCCGGGTGCCTTGGGACCTGCAGTCTGTAAACTTTGATCTCCCTCAGAACCTTCTCCTGTCTTCACTGCCTTTCTTCTTAGCTGCCTTAAATTATGTCACTACGCTTGCCAGAAGCCAGACTCTCTTTCCCTGTTCTGCAACTTGTGTAAGTAACCACCAGATTTAACCTGGTGCCTGTACTCAGATGGTCGGTGCACCTAGATGTAAAAAAGACTGCAGTGTAGCTTGGCATTTTAGAACGGTACATTTAAGATCACAGACTTCAGTTAAATTCCTCTTTGTCCATGCTGATGAGAAGGGAGCTCTGCACTTTATAGCATATTAGGCTCATGCTTTAAATGCCAGTAACTTCTCCTTCATATGTCTAAAGTAGTTAAGAGCACATTTGGGTGTTACTTACCCTCTCATTCTGGCCTAGCTTCTGTTCTTACCTTTTACCTCATGGTTGAGGAAGTCCAGTCCATCTGATAGGGTAAATTTCTAAATACTTTGAAAATTAACATTTGATCAATTGAAAAGAGCACATCTTAGATATTCTGGGATGAAACTATAACAAAGGAGAAATCACTCGTACAGACAGTGACCGGCTAAAGAGGATTTTATAAACCCAAGTACTCTAGACTCAGGTCCCTTTGCACATTTCATTCTTCCCTTTCCCACTTTCCGAGAAATCGCGTGCTTTTCTTTCTTTAACGTAGCATAGAAGCAGCGTTAGTTGAGTGAGCATTGGTGATGCTCTTATTTATAAGTTACAGATACTGTATTACGTGATAGCTGAGAACTGAGGCTCTGTAGCCCAGTTCTCTTATTTATAAGTTACAGATACTGTATTACGTGATAGCTGAGAACTGAGGCTCTGTAGCCCAGTTCCTCTTTCCTGCTCCATAACTTCGGCTGTTACTTTCTGTGCTATATTTGTCTCATCTGTATAATATAAACATGGCAGTACTTACCTTACAGTGCTGTGACAGTCCAATTATGTATACTAAACGCGTTAACCTTTGACTGGTAAGCACTCACTGGTATAAGCTGTTAGTCTCAATTTAGACACAGCTCTATTTGGTAAAAATAGTCTTATTCACTAATAATATGAGAAAAATTTCAAAAGCCAGGAACTATTGAAATTTCAGTGATAATATGTAAAAAGTAACATTTAAAATGTAAAGGATTGACAAAATTATTTAGATCATTGGTTCTTAATCAGTAACACACATTAGAATTGTTTACAAGGTATTATAAAGATAGTTTCCTGAGCTCTCCCTTTTCACATCTAGGTCAGAGTGGCCATGGGCCAGCCTATCACAGCCTTCCAAGCAAGAACCAGTGGAGTGTTTTAAGATTTTAGACTGTAGATGAGAATACCGAGACTTGGAGTGAATGCTGTTTCCATAAGACAAGACTCATCCAAGCATCCAATCACCTCCTCTCTGCATAACCTTCCTGTGTGTGCTGCCTCACACACTGAGAGACTCTAATAGAGAAATGGTCTCTCTCAACAAAGCCAAAGGAGTAAGAAACTATTTATTTATTTATTTATTTATTTATTTATAGTATAGAATACAGTTTATTCAGGGCATGGGGAGGGTAATTAAGAGGGTAGTAGAGGCAGAGAAAGACAGAGAGAGGGAAGGAGAGGAGGGGAGAGGAGGGGAGGAGAGGAGAGAGAGGAGGGGAGGGGAGGGGAGGAGAGGGGAGGGGAAAGGAGAGAAGGAGAGAAGAGAAGAGGAGAGGAGAGGAGAGGAGAGGAGAGAAGAGAAGAGAAGAGAAGAGAAGAGAAGAGAAGAGAAGAGAAGAGAAGAGAAGAGAAGAGAAGAAGGGAGGTAGAGGCCAGCCATGAGCACACGGAGAGAGAGGGGGGAAAGGGAGGAGAAGGCAGAGCAGGAACAGGAAGACAAGAGCAAGAGCACTTTTATTTATTTTTATTTATGTATGTGTGTATGTGACTGTATAGTAAAGTGTGTGTGTGAGTGAGTGTGAGGTATGTCTGTGTGTGTGTTGTTGTCAGGATGTATTCCATACTCTCCATCTTATTTTTTTTTCAGACAGGGTCTATCAATGAACCTAGAACTTGCTGTTTTGGCTAGCCTGACTGGTCGGCAAGCCCCTAGGATCCACCTGTCTTAGTTCAACTAACCCCAGTGTGAATGTTATCAGCCATACTTGGCCTTTTGTCTTTTGTGGGTACTAGGGATAAAAACTCGGGTCTACGGGCTTGTGCATCAGTCACTTCCACTGAGCCATCTTTACAACCCCAGTAAGCACTTGTGAGGGTTTGTATATACTCGGCCCAGGGAGTGGCACTATTAGAAGGTGTGGCCCTACTGGAGTAGGTGTGTGTCGCTATGGGTGTGGGCTTTAAGACCCTCATCCTAGCTGCCTGGAAGACAATATTCTGCTAGTAGCTTTCAGATGAAGATGTCGAACTCTCAGCTCCTACTGCACCATGCCTGCCTGGATGCTGCTGTGTTCCTGCCTTGATGATATGGACTGAACCTCTGAACCTGTAAGCCAGCCCCACTTAAATGTTGTCCTTTAAAGAGTTGCCTTGGTCATGGTGTCTGTTCACAACACTAAAACCCTAACTAAGACACTACTTTTAATGGGTACTTTATTAGGCTTTAAAAAATAACATTTTCTATGTACTTCATGCTGGGAACTATTGTACATTTTAAAAATAAGATTTAAAGTAAATCTTGTGTTTTTCATGTGGGCATCAGCCTTTACCTCAGTACTTCCTGCCAGTTAGTGCAAGGGGCACCGTGTGGCAGAAGGCTACTCAGCTCCTCCTCGCACCGAGAGTCTAACAAGTGCTGTATGCCTACAGTAGTTGTGCCAAGGGTTCGAGCTTTCTGAAATAAATATGTAGTGCTCATAATTAAGTGGAGTTTTTTTATTTACAACTTTAAGGGGTTTGCTTGCTTTATTTTTTAGTACAACCTTTGTAAACTATTTTAAAATTTTCTAAAATAGTTGCTGGAAAAAATTAATAGCTGTTAGGTTCCTGTGCAATTTTAATGATTGGCAGATTAAAAGACTAGACACTATGTTGAAGAGGAAGGCTAAAAACTATGGTAAAGAAGAGAAAATTAGGATTTTTTATTTTATAGAGTAATGATATCTTTAAAATCTTCTGTTCTTAGTCTATAGTATTAGTTACCTTTTTGTTGCTGTAATAAAAGATTATAATTGAGGGGGCTGGAGAGATGTCTCAGCAGTTAAGAGCACTGACTGCTCTTCAATTCCTGAGTTCAATTCCCAGCATCCACATGGTGGCTCACAACCATCTGTAATGAGATCTGATGCCCTCTTTTGGTGTGTTTGAAGACAGCTACAGTGTAGTCATATACATAAAATAAATCTTTAAAAAAAATATTATGATTGAAAGAAACTAGGGGAAAGGGGAAGTGTTTGGCTTATAGTTTAAGAAATGTTAGTCTGCCCTTCCCAGTGTTCTCTTGTGACTTAAAATGGTGGCCAGCTTCCGGCCCAGAACTCGGACTGATGGGCAAGGCAGGACGCTGGAAGTTTGCCGTCGCCGCTGGGTGGGCATTGGGCTGAGAGAAGCCGCTGGACCCTATTCCAGGGGTGGGGAAGCGCAGTCTGAGATCCCCATGGACTGCTGGAGTTGGCTTGGCTCTTGGGGTCCACAGATGCTGCTGTGTGCCATAGAAGAGCTGGCTCTGCAGGCCCCGGCTGAGGACCAAACTCTTGGGCACCACAGATGCTGCCAAAGAGCTGAGAATGGCAGGCTGGCTCTAGCTCTGGGCTGAAGGGAAACGCGGGAGCAGAGCTGGTTCCTGAGGGGAGGAGAGTATCCTTGGCTTGTTCGGGCAGACCTGAGGTTAAATACCTTTTGCAGGGAGGAGTGTCTGGGAAGGGAAGCTAAAGGGTAGTAGAAGCTGAGAACAGCAGAGAGAGGGAGAGAGTAGAGAAGTAGAGGCTGGTGGAGAGAGGGGGCAAGGGAATGTGGAGAGAGGGGGAGCAAGAGGGAGAGAGAGAGAGAGACAGACAGACAGAGAGAGAAAGAGAGGGAGAGACAGAGAGACAGAGAGAGAGAGAGAGAAAGAGAGGGAGGGAGCGTGAGTGGGGGGGCAAGAGTAAGAGAGTAAGAGTAAGAGAAGGAGGAGGGGGGCAAACAACCCCTTTATAGTGGATCAGGCCTACCTGGCTGTTACCGGGTAACTGTGGGGAGGAACACACCTGGATGTTGCCAGGTAACTGTGGGGGTGGAGTCCGGACAGAATACCAGGGGCTGGGGGCGTTGCCCTACATGACTGACGATGACCACGGAATTATGGAGCTGAGGCCTCCTGTCAGGAGCCTGGTGTCTGAGGGCGTGGCAAACACCTTCCATTCCTTGCAGGAACACCTGCTGGGTCTCCAGGGTTTAAACCTAGCTCAGCCAGAAAACAGGCTGCCTTTCACGGTCCCACATTCTCTCTCTGCCTTCGATTTGTGGTTAAACTCTTAACTGTCCCTGCCACCATGTCTTTGCTCTGCCATTAGGATGCTAAGTACCTGAAACTATAAACCCAGTTGAATATTTTCTTTTATAAGTTGCCTTAGTCGTAGTGTTTTGGCACAATAGTAGAAAAGAAACTAAGCACTCCATACAAACAAAAGCCATGAAAGTAAACATGGGACTAGTTGGGAAGAAGAGCCTCTTCAGATGCAGTGGCCAATACAAGCAAGAGGGTAACAGGGCAGGGTGCTCACGGGCACAGCACATTATATGCATGTATTAAAAGGTTATAATGAAACCCAAAAGGTATTATTAATCAATGCCTAAAAAGGAATAGGGCATGGTGGCTCATGCCCATACTCCCAACACTTAGGAGGCAGAGGCAGGCAAGTCTCTGTGAGTTCAAGGTTAGCCTGATCTACAGAGCAAGTTCCAGGACAACTAGGGCTACCCAAAGGAACCTTGTCTTGAAAAAAAAACCAAACAACAACAACAAAGGAACTGGTGACAAGTCATACCTATAAGGAGATGGAGAAGGCTGCTGAATGAATGGCATCTTAACTAGACACTGACAGTAAGGAGATGGAGAAGGCTGCTGAATGGATCTTAACTAGACACTGACAGTAAGGAGATGGAGAAGGCTGCTGAATGGATCTTAACTAGACACTGACGGTAAGGTAAAAGAGACACTCTCGGGCTGGAGAGATGACTCAGCAGGTAAGAGCACTGATTGCTCTTCCGAAGGTCTTGAGTTCAAATCCCAGCAACCACATGGTGTCTCACAACCACCCGTAATGAGATCTGATGCCCTCTTCTAGTGCGACTGAAGACAGCTACAGTGTACTTAATTGTAATAATAAATAAATCTTTAAAAAATAAATAAATAAATAAATAAATAAATAAAAAAGAGATACTCTCACCACTGCCTCTGGGCTACTCATTATGCTCCTGGTCTAACCTCCAACTCACTCAGCACATCATCTCAGTCATAGCTAACATACATGGATGGCATTTCTTCTTTCACTGTCTAGCTTAGTTTTACTCTCATCTTTTTTCTTTTTTCTTTTTTTTGTTTTGAGTAATAAATTGTGTTTCTTTAGATACAAGTTTTTGGAATGCTTTCAACTTCACTGATTGAAAAATGAGAAAGTAGGTGCTAGAAAGATGGCTCAGAGGTTAAGAGCACTAACTCCTCTTCCAGAGGACTCAAGTTCAATTCCCAGCACCCACATAGCAGCTCACAACTGTCTGTAACTCCAAGATCTAACATTCTCAGATGACATACATGTAGGCAAAACACCAATGCACGTAAAATAAAAATAAATTTTTAAAAACAGAAAGTGTAGTTTGATTATAGGGTAGATGTATCATTGTAAAGTAGGGCTAAGTTGGTAGACTGCTTGTTAATATACATGAGGCCCTGGCTTTGATCCCCCAACATCATACAAACTGGGTGTAGTGTTGCTCCCCTGTTATCCCAGTCCTTTGGAGATGCTAGCAGGAAGGCCAGGGTTCAAGGTCATCCTTGACTGTATAGCAAGTTTGAGGCTTGTTGGGGTTCACATGAGACCCTGCTGAGAAAGAAAAAGAAAAGGAAGTAGACATAGAATTTTTCAAAAAGTAATTTATTCATTCAAATTATCGACAAAAAAACCCTAGAGGTTTTTTGTTGTTGTTGTTGTTAAAACCAGATTATGGAAGATTTTGAACAGTGAATGAAGTTTAGGGTTGATGACTTGTATAAGAGAGTCTGATGAGTTTGATCAAAAAATTACAGTTGACTTGTTTAACCATCATATACAGGGAGGATTTAATGGTGAGGAAAGAGGCAGCCACAATAGGCTAGTAATGAAAAATCAGGGGGACCTTAAGATAAAGACTTTATTTCATCAAGTATCTGGTATGTACAGGACACTGTGCCTGGTAGGTGAGGACTGGATCCTCAGATCCAGGGACAGCTCTGTACATGTCATGAAGGAGTTTTCTGTCTAGTGATAGATGGCAGTGTTCTCACGCTCCTAGATGAGTTTCTACACAGAATCTTGGTGCTCTACCTTTGACCTCTGCCTGGTTACTAGGGAATAAGATCCTTATTTCACAATGGTGCATATTCTCTGTAATCAAACTACTTTTACACAAGAAAAATAACAACATATATCTTTGAGATTACTGAGATGATGGTGGGGGGCAGTTATAACAGGTGCGTGACAGACAGCTAGTCTGCCTACGTTTTTATGAGGGCCCCTACAAAATGAAAAGGACCCCTTTATTACTCCTCCCATCATTATCCGAACAATTTCTGAGTTCGAGTCCAGCCTAGTCTACAGAGTGAGTTCTGGGACAGCCAGGGCTAGACAGAGAAACCTTGTCTCAAAAAACCAAAAGTGAGAGAGAGAGCGAGAAAGAGAGAGAGAGAGAGAGAGAGAGAGAG
>JADRCC010574082.1:0-15176 GCA_019843855.1 Hylomyscus alleni | reverse complement strand
TCAGAGCCCCAGTCTGTACTGACAGCTCTGTGGGCAGTGTACACACACACACACACACACACACACACACACACACACACACACACGAGTGTGAATGTGCAGAAGCACAGGTGAACATGTTTTCTGAAAGCTGTGATATGAACTAGATCTTTCCCGAGAGTGTAGTTCACAGTGCAGACTCAGGACATATCCCCAGAGGCTTAGCATACTTAGTATGTAGCTCCAAGGGTTTCCCTCTGCAGCTGGCTCACTGCTCCATAGTAGGAAGGCCAAGGTGGCCCAGGAGGAAAATGGAGAGTGGCCAAGAAGGGCCTGGTAATCCAGTGTTAACAAGGGGGGTTCAGCTTCCTCTAAGTTGTGCCTGTTTTTCTAGTGTGGTTTTCAGGCGTCTTTTCAGAGCATCTTTTCTTGGTTCTAACTCAGGTAGTAAGAGGAGGGATGCCAGGAAAAGGCCACGCTGTGGTGAGCCGGATGCTTATGCTCTCTGGGGAAGTTTACAAGATGGAGTTAGGACCTCAGGCCATCTGGCAGCCACTGAGCCTTGTGAGCTATCCTCTGAACTTCTGAGTCACCACTGTGGGTAGGAGGGAATTAGCCCCATGATGGTTCGAAGGCTTTTTAGAGTAAGCTGTGACTGTTTCCTCAGATTTCCAATGAAATCATTTAGTGACGTTAGCAGCTCAGGTTCTGGAGGGCCTCAGATGCAGCCTGTCCTTTGCCCTGTCCTACTTTGCCTCAAACACCATGCTGGTGTTTATGTAGCAGCACCTGGAGTTCTGGGGATTTAGCTAGCTGTGACCAACAGAAATTGAGGGGACCTGAATCTGGATTAAAAGGTCACTATGGCCTGTCCCCTGAAATTGAGTGAGGAGGGCCTGAGCATTCTCCCTTACTCAGAGCTTGGAAGTATGGTGTTGACACAGGCAGGCCCTGTCCTCTGGTGCTGTGCCTCTGCCCATGCATGACTAGTTTCCATGTGAGGGCATGGTCCCTAGAGGGCTTGAGGATATTAGCATCCCAAGGAAGAAGAGAAGGGTCACAGGGATGGTGGAGCAAGGATGAGCTGAGGCTGTACCTATCTTTAGGGATTGCAGCATCAGGTTTGAGAGCAGGTTTCCCTCTCTGCTGTATGCTACATTATAGTTTGGGGGTTGTATGGTCCTATGGACAGAGGGAGCACTGTGCTTCTGCAGATCAACAAGGTGAAGCCATCATGACCCATGATCTAGCCAGGACTCACAGTACCAAGGAAGGTCCTTTCCCATATGCTGTCCATATTCCTACGTCCCTATAGAATGTTGAAGTGGAACAGGCTACCTTCTAGTCACCTGGGACCTGAACTTGACTGGGTGCAGCTGCAAGCCAGTTAGGGGCTACCTGAATGGCCCCCTGAAATCAGGGTAAGCCCACCTCCACTCTGTTGATGGCAGCTCTTTGATGGTGGGTGGCACTATCTTTTCTCCTTCTCTCACCAGCCTTTAAGGTCGGGTAGAGTGATGGTTAGAAGGGGAGGGGAGATCCACCCCCCCCCCCCATAATCTATAGTGACTGTCACACAGCAAACTACTCCCATTTCATACAGGCGGGTCAGGTGTCGTGCACGATCGATGGCTAGCACACAATAATTACAGGAACTAGCAGCTTGTGTTGCTTGAGTGACTTTAGGAAGAGTAGGGTCTCAATCTTCCCTCTAATAGGGCTCTGACAGTCTGAGGCGGCAGCGGCTTTGGTGGCTGAGTGTTGGGCTGACAGTGTTGTCATTAAACACCAGGTAGTGTGGAACAACAGAGAACACGGATCTTGCACAGGGGGACAGGGTGGCTGACAGCAGTTATTTATCATCACCGAGCTGCCCAAACTCCTCAGACTGCAGAGCGAATGGCTGCTTAGGGTGACTTATGGCTCTGTCTGGGGCTGCCGTTGTGATTTGATAATCTGTAAATGTTTGTCAAAGATGGATTCCTTGTTTCCATGGTGCTGCAATGAAGGCTGATGACAAGCCAGCTGTGGGCTAGGAGGTGTGGACAGTTACTGGACCATGTACATTTGAGGAGACAGAATGGCTTCAGTCAGGAACCTGAGCTGGGCCTAGGATATGACAACCCACAAAGCCATTTCCTCTCACAGGGCTGGCATTTCCTGCTATTTCTGTGTTAGGTGAACATAGGTGTATGTGTGTGTACACATGTGTCACTGTCCTTGTGAAGCTGAGAACTACAAGACCTGTTTCTGTAGCTGCCCGTATGACTGTAAGTCCTCCTCTGCTGGCAAGAACTTGAGGCATGTTTTTGTACCATTTTGGGATTCTGGCAGGGCCTTTCCAGAGCTAAGGAACTTCCACCTGCACGTTGCTTTGCGCTGTTCCAAAGGGGCCTTCTAGACATACTGGCCTTGTCCTTAGAGTACAGAGCCAAGGTGTTCAGGGGGGGCCTGAGATGCCCCATTATGCTGCCCGTGCCCACCTGCAGACCCAAGGTCCTGGCTGCTTGTGGCATGTCTTTTCCCTTTTGATTTGCTGGGAACTATCAAGCACAGGAAAAGTAGAGTGATTTATTAGACTCATAAAAATTCATACTTTGTGATTCCAGTCATCCCACATCTGAAGCTTGTTAGAGCATGGTCCCTGGCAGCTCCTGCCGTGCTAGCGTGCCGGTGGGGAGGGTTCACCAGTCGTTCCCTGCCTTAGCTGCCATCCTGCCTTATTTAGAAAAAATAGACGGACAGGCTCTGGAAGCACATGAGCGATTCTTTAACAGAGGAGGGTGGTTGGGAGGGCAGGAATTTTGTTTCGATAATATAGATGTAATCTTCTGGGCTGTGTCCTTATGGGTGAGAGCAGGTGAGTGGAGTTCTTTGCACTAAAGACCTGGGTTGAAACTGGCCAGATGTTGGAGCCCTAAGCGTGAGTGGTCTCTGGGACTAGTTCAGGGTGGCATTACAGGCAAACAGGCAGCAATCTGCCTATAGTCTGTGGGCATAGGTGAAGATATGGGCATAGATGGACAGGTATAGGAGGCCAAGTTCAAGTGGGCAGCCGTGATTCTAACAGTTGTCTTGATGAGGATGCAGTACCTTTGTAATTATTGCCAGGCTGGTGAGAGTAGGAGTTGAGCCCTATGTATCCTATAAAGGCTGCTTGGCTTGGTGCCCACATGGCCTGAACTAGATCCCTGTCCTGAGTCCCTGTGCTAGGTAGTATAGGCAGTCTGCTCTCAGTTCCTACAAGTCTTGCTGTCTTCTCATCAGTATTTTGAGGGGCTGGCATGACCTTTAGTTCTACCATATGATTTATGTTGTTTTATGTGAGAGTGTGAGAGGCAGAGAACTTTCTCCTTCTAATGACAGGGATGTCTGATCATCTGGCTTTTGCCTTCCTAAATAGTTGAGGGTCTAGGGCACCTGGGAAGCCATGGGGTAGGGTCAGACCTTTAGCGTTTTCTGCTTTGATTTTGCTTCCTCTCACAGCCATTGGTCCCCCACAGCCTGCCAGTGCCCCCAGCAGGGAGGTGGGTGTCATGCATGAGCAGACTGGGATGCAGTACTCATCAGTACTGATTATTTCTTGTACTCTGAGGGGCCTTGCTGCTAACTGCCTGGCTGCCATGACCAAGGGCTAGAGGCAGCACATACTCCATTCTTGGTGTCTGGAAAAGAAAAGCAGTTAGACCTTCTTAGCTAGGTGTAAAGGACCAGAAGACACATTTACACTTCTAGTAGGTCAAGGTGGGGTCAGGATCCAATGGACACTCTCGGAACTCTGCCAAGGACTGACCCTTATATTGTCAGGGTATATAGAGGTGTGAACTGATAACTAGGAGGAGGAAGGAGAGGAAGCCATGCTGGCTCTCTCTATGCACCCATGGTCCAGTGGAGGAAATTATTACTGGGTGGAGTGAATGGAACCTGGTAACATCCCTCAACTCTTTAGAAACCACACACTGAAACAGCCAAGTCTGGCCGAACTTTTTTTTTTTTAATTTACTTTACATCCTGATGGTAGATTCCTCTTCCTCCTTCCCTCTCACCTCCTTTCCCCCAACCCCCTCCTTTCTTACATAGAGGAGAGGTGATGATGGAGATGGTCAGAGGTCAGAAAGACATACAAAGGAGCCTTTGTGCTTCTGGCCTGGGAGACTGTGTGATCAGTCTTTGACTTTACCTGGTGTCAGTAGGAACCTGGCTATTGATGCCATACTCCGATGTCCCTCCCCAGGTGTACTCCCAAGCATGAGCTTAGGGCTTCAGGGCTAGGCTCTATGGGAGCTGTTCTTTCCTTTGTAGCAGAATGTACCAGAGCAGGATGTCCCAGCCCTAGTAACTTGGTGGCACAGAAACCAAGGAAGCTGGGAGGGTGAAAACTGGAGCTTTAGTTTTGCTTTGTGCAGGAGCTATAGGTATCATACTACTGAGCCATGGAAAAAGGAAATGTGTGTGTGTGTGTGTGTGTGTGTGTGTGTGTGTGTGTTGTATGTCTGTGCTGGAGGCAGTCTATGTAGTACAGCCAGAATTTGGCACTGGGAGGCGAGGAACTGAGGTAGAGCCTGAGATGGGGCATTTGACTCTCGGCTTTGGTTCTAAGCAAGCGTTGTTATGGCAGAAACAGGAGAGAAATGGCCCTGAGCCACAGAAGGTCCCACAGTCTCATGGGAAGGGCAGGATGGATTTAGATGGCTTAGGGATCCCCAGGAAGAATAGTCTCTCCATTATGACACAGGAGTGCCAGAGCCTACCTTGTTTGACCTTCAGCTACCTCAGAAACTAAAACTTGCACATATATATGGTCCTGGTTTCCGATTCCCCAAGAGTGATGAGCTGTGGACTGAGGTGATTTCCTGTGGTCAGGAAGTGGCCACTTTTCCAGTTCTCACTTTGGTTAAGTCTTGCTGTGTCCCTAAGCTCTAGTCATAAGTCACTGAGTGTGTTACCTAGCTTCAGTGTGGACTACAATGTTCTATATCTCAGGCCCCAGGCCCAGGTCTTACAGGGTAGGGCATGCCTGCTCAAGCCAGGAAGAGCCTTCTCGCTCGGCTCCAGAGAGCTCGTGCCTGCCCTGCTTTCTGAGAGACGATAGTCTTGCTGACACTGACTCTGCTCCCTCCTGCTGCACTAGTGGGCACTGTGCTCCTAGGCTCATGGGGTTTGCAGACAGCTCAGATGTACGTCACGGTTTTAAATGTAGGAGCAGAGGCCTTTCAGAAATGTATGCTGCATGTTCTGTTTAGGATTTTGTGGCCATTTTCCCTAAGAGTGCAATTCAGCAGTTGTTGAAGAGGCTGGCAGGGCCCTGTGCTGGCAGGGTGCACCGTACTGGCTCTACAGAGTCGGACCTGAGTGTTGGCCTCTTATGCCTCCTATGTAAAACATGTAGCCTTTCTGCAGGAGTTGTGGAGGGGGGATGAGTTGTTGGAGAGGATGGGTGCCCCCACCTGGTGACTGCAACAGAAGAGACAGGGCCTCTGAGAAGTGGAATTGGACGGGATAAGATGGTGTCTCTTTCCCACTGCACTGCCTCAGCTGCCGAGAGTCTGCTGAGATGCCGCTAAGCTCAGATGACTTCTCCCTACCACTGCTCTCTGGATCTTGCTCATCTCAGACAGGAAAGGGATCCATTCCTGTCCCCTCCACGACTGGACCTTTGCCCTTCAGCCATTTCCTAGCTCACAGTAGGAGGGACAGGACACTGTCATATAAGCTGGACTTCCAGGCTTAAGAAAGGGTCCTAACTTGTAAGGCATTGCTGAGAACCCAGTCAGTATGCTCTCGTTGGGCAACCTCTAGTTTCTCTTTCTCTGTCTGTCTCTGTCTCTCTGTGTCTCTGTCTCTGTGTCTGTCTCTGTCTCTCTCTGTCTCTGTCTCTGTGTCTGTCTCTGTCTCTCTCTCTGTCTCTCTGTCTCTCTCTCTCTCTTTCTCTCTTTGGGATTAGGGTGCCACTGTCTAGGACTGTCTCTGCTTCTTGAAGCCCTGGCCCTTCTTTAGTCCTGACCTGTGACTATAATCTGTGGCTACTCCTGCTCCTTCAGAACCAGGTTCAAAAGTTGCTCTGTAATTTCTGGAATGATGTTTCCAGTCTTGCCTGCTGTGTGTACATATGGCACCAGAACACCATCTATTGTACCTGATTAGGCAATTAATTGTGAGAAGTCTGCTCTCCTGGGAGAATGCCTCTGCCTTAGCTCTGGAGCCCTTTGGTAGTTGTGGGAACTCATGCTCAGCTCTTGAACTATAGGATGGCAAGAACATGCATAGGGAGAAGAGAAGGACTTACAGGAGGCTAGGTGGGCAGGAAGGCCTGTGCTAGTCTTGGGTCACATTATTAGGAGCACTTGCCAGGCCAAGGTGATAGGCATAGCCTCATCTTTGTCAACATGTTTCTGAAGGCTCTTATAGCTCATGACCACTTAGGCTGGTTCCTGCTGACTGCTCCCCTCTGCCTCATGCTCATTCTCTCAGGCCAGGTGCACCAGGACAGATCCCGAGCTAGTCTCGAGCTTGCACCTCATCAGAAAAGACCCATTAGACAACTGTCACTGATAAAAGAGAGTTGGATGTATAGATTTAGCTGGTGCCACTGTGAGCTGGTTAGGGAATTCCCAGGCTAATCCTGAGGTGGGGACCATGGAAGAAGATGCTATTGATGGACGGACAGGACATGTAGCCAGTGAGCCAGATGAGAAGGGAGCATGGTTTATGGAGCAGAGGAGAAATCAATGTGGCTTCTGGAAGGACTAATCCATGATGACTTCTTAGAGTTGTCATCAGCCAGTGAAGAGTATAGACAGTTTGAAGATATTGAAGAAGTGTCAGTGTAGCTGTTGATAAAAAGCAGATTAGGCAATATAGGAATAAAGTTGAATCATACAGAATTAGGGGCAGAGAGCCAGACTGGGTGAGATACCCTCAGTCCTGTAGCGATCTCTGTGGCCTGGTCCTCTGTCCTCTACCATGAAGGGTCCTCTACCTGGGCAGTACTCTAACAGCTCTGAGAAGCCAGCCAGAAAACCTTGTGTCTGCCCTCTCCTCACGTATCCTGCAGTGCTGTACTCTTGCAGTGGATCTGACCCCTGCTTGCCTGTTCCCAAATGTCTTTGCTGTCAAGAACTTGGAGAAATTTTCAGTTCTCTCAACAGGGTCATGTTCTTGTAGGCCCTCCTTTTCCCATTCTGCTGGCCTGTCTGCCTCACGGCTGACTCTGGCACATTCTGTGTCCAGGTGCCAGTCTCTGGCTTTCTCCTTAGCTGACCCCATCACCTGGTTGGAATGGAAGGAGGTTTTCTTAAGCCAGAGCTCTGCTGATGATTCCTGGTGTCCTATGTTGCCCCCCCCCCCCCCCGAAGCAGCTAGCGTTCTACCTGCCTGTCTCTGGGACTCCAGCTGAGGGGTTGGTGGATACAACTCTTGGACATGCTCAGAACTCTTGCTCTCTGCTCTTGTGCTGGCAAGGATTCCACTTAAGCGTCCTCCCTTTTCCTGAAGGGAGTTTGTGTGGGTTTTGTGGGAAGGACACTCACCTTGACCCTTCTGCTGGCCAGGGCAAGAGCTTTTTCCTGGGTTGCCTTAGGCATTTCTTTGCCCAAAATACTAATTTTTATATCATCCTATTTATTAACTTGTTGTGAAATTAGCAACTTATTCCTTCCTAGTCATTTCCTTCTGAAGTTCTATAAATGTCTGAACTGCTTCTCCACTCCTGCCTTATGACATCCATGAGAGGATTCTGTGGTGGAGCTCCTGAGGATGAGAGTGCAGTACTGACTCTTAGGCCCTCCCTCCCTCCCTCCCTCCGGTCATCCACTTAGGGGTTGTCCAGACTTCCTGGGCTCAGTGGTCTCCTTCTTCCCTCCTGATAGTATGTCCCCAGATAAGGGGACAAACCATGCTCTTGGGTACCCTTGAGCTGCCCCTGACCAGCCCCCAGCCTGGGAGTGAGAATGTTGAACCTCACAGCCAGAAGGTTCTGTCACGGACAGGAGCTGGAGCCCCGCTGATAGATGGGGCTCATATCCCATTCAAATATGATGCCAGCAGTTTTTTTGTAGTTTGTCTTCCATTGCGGTAGTAAAGTTTTTAATTAGGAAAGCTAATGAGTTCGATTAGTCATTAGAAGTGACCTCTGGACGGCGGGCGGAGAGGGCTGCATGTGTGGGCCTGATAACACAGCTAGGGCAGTGTAGGCAATAAAGGCGCAAGGGGCTTGATTTGAGTGAAGCGTGCCACAGGGGATACATCATGCGGAGAAAAAAAATTACAGCCCTGGGAGTCTGTAATGAAGGGAATTAAACCAACATCCTATCTAAATAACATGATTATCTACACAAAACCCTTCAGCCAGCAAGGCGGGGTGGGCTGCCCCCACCTGTGTCCTCTGGGAGGAGGGCTGAGGCTGTTCCTGACAGTCAGTCTGGCTGCCCAGTAGCTCTAAGTCTTTATCCCCTGTCCACCAGGGAGGGGTCCATCCTCTTTTAAGCCTATCTGGTTCCTCTGTGCAAAGCATAGTCTTAGAAACTCTTTCTCCTGCTGGCTACTGCATCTGAGATTTTTCCTTCTTGTAACCCATCTGTCTGACCTTTTGCCCTGTGTCTCCAGGGTCATTGTTATGAATATATCTAAGCTATCCATCTGGAAAAGGCCAGGGACTGTGAGTAGTTTGGGGCCAGACTAGGGGGATACTACCCAACTAACTTATTGGGTGACATGGGCTTCATAATCCTCTTTGTGAACCCCTCAAATAATTTCACTCTCATGGGAGGACTATCCCTTGGGACCATAGTAGGTGTGAGGTTGGGAGAAAATACCCCACCTTGCTCTACAGTGATCCAAGGTCAGTGAATCAAGAGTTGTTACTTTGTATTTTCTTGGTGGGACAGTTGGACACTGAGTGAAATGCAGGAGGTTAGTGAAGAAATTTGACCCTAGGTTTGCTAGCAGGAGGCATGAGCACAGCAGAAGCCACTGCCACTCAAGTCTGACTGTTCTGAGATGCCGCACGCATAGCGGGATCCTTTCTAGAATCCAGCCCTGTGGGCAGTGGGGGTAAAGCTTCCTAGAGGAAGCTGGATAAGAAGAGTCCTTTTACCAAAAAGATGGCCTGGGAATAAGAACAGAGCCGGCTTTGATCTGACCCAGGCTGTCAGGGGAAATATTGGGTTCCAGAACAGCCCAGTCCAAGCTGCTGCGAGGGAGTACGCTGGGCTATAGAACTAAGCTTTGGGAGAGTTTCAGCGGTGGGAGAATTTCAGGATTTGTATCTCAGTAGCTATGGATAGACTGAGGAGACCCATGAAGCAGGGTTTGAACAGAAGAAGTTGCTAGCTACTAATTGGGAGGCTTGCAGCCTTTTAAAGTGGGGAACCTTAGCACGGGGAGCAAACAAGTTGAACCTAAGTTCAACTAAGTTCAACCTAAGTGTTGCTCTGGTTGACTTGCCCCTGTCTACTGGGAATACTGGCATCAGGTAGCCTAGCTGTCCCATGCAGGGAAAGAATGGTTCCAGTAGGCCACATTCTCATCTCTGGCAGAAGCAGGGGGCCTTGGGCTGGGCTGGCAGGCAGTGACGTCATATTGGGGTTATTGACAATGAGGATTCCTGTATTCTTGAGCTCTTAGATGAAACAAGCTTGTATTGATTGATTGTTGGCTTCTACTTGCTTCTAAGACCTTGAAACTTCAACTCAACAAACTTTTTTTTTATTGATACTCACTACATACCAGGCTCTCCTTTGAGTTACAGGGCAGTGCTCAGAGTTGGAGATTCACTTTGGTAACTCAGAGAGGATCATAGGATTCCAGGTAATGCAGCTTCTCTTGGATGTATTAGTTATTTAGGTTTTTTTTTTTTTGAGAGATGGCCTCACTTACATAGCTCTGACTGGCCTAGAACTCACTATTAGAACAGGGTGGCCTTGAACTCAGAGATCTGCTTACCTTTGCCTCTGCTTTCTTAGTGCTGGGATTACATTGTGTTGTGGTGTGTGTGTGTGTGTCTGTGTCTGTGTATGTTTGGGAATGTGCATGTAAGTGTAGGTGCCTATGAAGGGCAGGAAAGGGCATCAGGTTCTCTGGAGTTGGAGTCATAGGTTGTTGTGAGCTGCCTGGTATGGGTGCTGGAAACCAAACTTAGGTCCTCTACAAGAGTAGCATGTGCTGTTAACTGCAGAGTCATCTTTCCCACTCTAATGCAGCTTCTTTCTTTGGTTCCTGAATCCTGTTTTCCCCCTGACCTCCTTGAGATAGACAAAGATGGGAACAGAGAAAACCAGAAGCGGGAGGAAAAAAAGAGAAAGCCAGAAGGCTGGTAAGGTAGATCAGTGGGTAAAGGCAATTGCTGCCAAATGTGAGGACCTGAATTTGATCCCTAGGGCCCACATAGTATAAGGAGACTCCTGTAAGTTGTTTTCTGACCTCTGTATGGGTGATATGGCACAAGTGCATGTGTGCAGTCACCTACATAAATAAGTAAATAGATGTAATGCACTCTTAGTGACATTTTATATTTAATAAGAAAAGAAAAGAGAAGCTGTTGGTGAGGGCATGATGGCAGGTGGCAGATATGTTTGGGATAAGTTCTCTAGATGCTTCGATGGCAGTGTTTTGGCTATCATCTGCCTCTATTTTCTGGAACCAGATAGCTCTTGAACTGTCACTCTGAGGGACACTCAATCCCAATAGAACCCAGAGGGCTTTGACCAAGTGACCCCAAGACATTCAGTAAGCCATGGTTGAAGCTGTAACTCCTCTGCAAGTGGGGCAGTCAGTGTCCGAGGTGGTGGGGAGGCTCTTGCTCACGTTGTGGTGTGGGCATGGTGGGCATGTGAGCTCTTCTCCCTGACCTTCCCAGAGGCTAAGTGGTGAGGTGCTACCTCAGGAAGCTGAAATGTGGGAGTTCTGCTGATCTCCAGCCCTCTGCCCTCAGGAACTGTCACAGTTGCTACTGGGTCACTCAGCTACTCATAGTCTGAGTACTAAGCAGGGACAGACAAGTGTCTTTGAAGGTTCCTCGGGCTAGAGGGAGTCAGACCACCTGGCTGTGTTTGACTTGGCTCTGTTTAGGGCCCTGTGCCTAGTGTCAGAGGGGAGCAGCCATGAGAGGCGGCCGTGTTAGCTTTAATTATCTGGGCAGTTAGAGCTGTACATTATGAAAGTCGGGCAATTAGGCGTGTTCCTTGAAGCTATGGAGAAATTGCTGGCTATCAAGTGGAAGGGAACTCGGGCAAAACAGATCCCTGCTAATTGCAAGAAACATTCAGCAAGAAAAAGCCATTGTGGCTATCACTCCACAGAATGTTATGAAAACAGTGATTAAGAACATAAATCTGTTTGGGCATGTTGTTGGGATACTGGAGAGGAACTGTGTGTTCTGGTGCTCCTCCCATGCAAGACTTTGCTTCTGTGGCCTCCAGGACTAACCCTGGAGTTAGGAGTCTGGGGTTTCCTGGACTCTCACTTGTAAGGCCCCCCTGTTGCCCTGGGCATCTGCTCTCACTGGGAACAGTCATTCAGTGTCCCCATCTTGTTTTGGTGGCTGTGAGGATGTTCTAGGCTCTCCTGGAAGCCACACTATCCAAAAAGTCCTAAAGTCCTTTAGCCTTTTCTGCCAGGCTAAGGGGATATCTATGTGTGCAAGGAGTGAGGCTGGAGACAGGGTGTGATAGAAATTCCCCTAGGGCCCCGCTAGTTCTTGCTGACCTATGCCAAACCTGGGTTTTTTCTTGCAGCTACCAATGTGCACATGCGGATTCCACCCTCCAGTAAGGTGATCAAGACCCGCTACCGCATTGTCAAGAAGACCCCAAGCACTTCCTTCAGTGCTCCATCTTTCCCCTCATCTCTACCCTCCTGGCGGGCCCGGCGCATCTCATTATCCAGGTAGGCATACCTTGTCTAGGCTTCTGCAAACCTTCGTACTGTGCTCATTGTCTGGACACTGAGGACTGAAGATTGAGGCCTTTGGGCTATAGGATCTCAGCTTCTGTCAAGGAACTGCTGGGGGGGGGGCAACATCTTGGAGAGGAAACAGCTTAATTTTTTTTCCATTTGTTTAACAGTTTATATACCATATACATGGCCAACTTGCTTATATTACATGTTTACAAAGATACATGTGTGCATATGTCCACTGCTGATATCAGCATGCCTACTAATTGGTGGGACCTCAGACACCATGGAAACAGCTGCCCCCAAGATATTTGAGTCCTCTATTCTGAGCTGCCTATTGGTATCCTGCTGTGAGAAGCCAGGCCCTGTGCACCCTGTCTGAAAATTTCAACATGTTAACTGTCAAGAATGGTGATATAGGTTTTTCATTACCCTAGCTAGGCCATCTCACCCAAGTCTTCCCTCAGAATGCACTGGCCTTGCTCTAGCTACTGTGTCAGAGAGCAGCAATGTGTCTGGCATTCTTGGGGCTCCCTCTGAGTCCCAGGAGAAGGCTAGGTCTTTTAGGACATTGATCTCCACCCCTCTCTTATTTTAGGTGGAGTTATCCTACCTCCAGACACAGTGAGGGGTGGCATCCCAGTGGGTAGGTAGGGAGCAGGAAGTGGTAGAGCATGGCCCTGGGGGAGATGAGAGTCTGGAGACTCTTGCATAACAGTGCATTTCACAGCCTGCTGCCCTCCATATACTGCTTGGTTATTGTTCCTGCTGCTACCCAGAGCATTCCAGGGCCAAGACCAACACCAAAGGTATTTCATGCTGTGTGGACAGTCCTTCCTGGCTTTAGGGCCTAGGGCAGGTAAATATACTTAGTGTGTATGTCCAAAGCCCACTGGCCTCTTCCCTTACCACTGGCCATACCAGGTTTGGCCCTGTTGCCGACTTTTCTGGAGGCAATAGCTGGAAGTATATTTTAAATTAATTTTACTGCACTTTTTGTAATATTTTTGTTTTAAATAGATTTATATGCATCTTGGGGGCTATTTCTACAAATTTATGAAGATAATTTTTACTCTCTCGATAAGGTTAAATTTACACCTGCTATTTCCATATTAATTCACATTGCTAAGTGGATCTAATTTTCTTCCGTTCCTCTATCTGGTGAGCATGGCCTTTCCTAATGCAATTTCCCCCTCACTAAATCACTGTGATCGGGAGTCATGATCGAGCTAAATTAACTTAAATTAATTTACTTAATAAGAGCCCCAGATCATCATGAATGAGGTTCAGATTTATTGATTCTCAGCTAGTGAGAACCTCCCCCTCCTGCAGCCAGTATTAGGCCTGCATCCCTCCTCTTGTAGGGCATGGATCGAGGCTGAAGGTAATGCTCCTTGGGGACCCAGCCATCTTTTCCCTCCAACCTTGGAGAGCCAAGCAGGTTCCAAGTTTCAGTTCAGTAAGGCCTCCTAGGTGGGATCTAAAGGAGTTAATATGTAGAAAGTTGTGCTTTGGCTCCAGTGGGCTGAGTCATGGAAAAGGGAGGTGTTTGTTGCAGGCTAGGGGTGCATAATCATCAGGCATGTCACACAGTCTCTTATGAAGTATAAGAGATAACACCAACTTAACGAGTCTCTTCTCTCTAAACTTCCTGTTCTGCCAAGGTGGTACCTGCTGTGGTTCAACTGTGTGGGTGGCAGGAGGTGGGGCGGTGGATATTGCCTTTTTGATGGCTCAGGCCCCACGGGTATGGGTGCCTGCCTGGATTGAATCCATGTGTTTGCTGTGCCGGTTAGCTGTTGTGGATGCCAGGCCTCAATGCTTTCCCTAGGCTCAGAGGAACACTTGAGCTTGGATACAGTTGTTAAGTTGTAAAGGGGCCCTTCCACCTTTTCCTGACCACTCATCCTCGTCATTTTTAATCCTTTGTCAGACTCTTGGAGGTCATGACTTCTGTGCCTAGGGGTTAGCAACTAAGCTTAGGGGTACAATTCTCAGGAGACCCTAGAGAGAATGGCCAACAGATCAGGCTTCCCTTACCCAAGGTCACCCATGCCCTGGTGTAGCTGCCCGCTCAGCAGAATGGCTGCCAACCAGCTGCCTGACCTGCTATTGTTGTCTGCATACACTTGGGCTTGGCTTATTGAAGCAGCAGACAGAGCCTGTCTTTAGGGCCAGTGGTAAGTTGGTACCAGCCTCCCTGCTGCCTATGCCCTGTCAGAGCCAGGGGCCACAGTGATGATTTGGCAGGCAGGCTTCTATGCAGCTCTCCCTGAAGTCTTCTTGGGTTTCCTTATGTAATAGGAGGAATTGGGATAGTGTTAGATTTAAGCACTGCAGACTAAGGGCTGCTGCGGTGCTGTTTACTGGGCCCATAGCTGTCCACTACCCAGGAAGGGAGGGCAGCTTCCCTACTCTGGTAGGTAGCCCTAGCAGTCTTAGAAGTTTTGATGGACAGAGTTGGAGACTGGTAAACACATGTGATGGGGTGGCCAAGCATGGGCATGAGATGGCGTCTTCTCATTCTTTGCAGATACTGTGGTTAGAGATTTGGCCACTCCTGATCATTGCTAAAGGACCTTGGCTGAAGCCAAGGTTTCTAATTTTCCCTTGAATTGGCTTATTTTTTTCTGAAGTGTAAGAAATGGGATAGTAGATAGTGGGTATTGAGGACATGGGTCGTGAGTGGCAGGGAGGCTCCAGGGTTCAGGCAGGTCTTCAAAGGCCCAGACAACAACCTGTTGCCTTCATCCTAAGCAGGGCTTCTTAGTGACAGGGCTGAGCACTGTGCCACCTGACAACCAGGTAGCTTGGTTACATCTCTGCCCTCCTTAGGTCACCAGGGTGATGGAGTGGGCAGACTGGCAATGCCATGATTGATCTGTATGAGGCCTCCCTGCCACATCCTGGGGTCTCCTGTCTGTGCTTCTCCCTCCCTGCTTTCCTGGGAAGGCAGGTAATCTCTGGCATCCTGAGCTGTGAGCAATGCTTCTGTTTTGGGAAAGAGCAGGAGTGACCATCTTGTTCCCTTCTGGAAAGTTCTAAACATCGTTTCCTTGGAGCCTAAGGTGGCACTGTAGGGGAACTGCCATCACCTATTATCCCTGACACATTTCATGGTATAAAGTGATCTTACTCTAAGGCCATGAGAGCCTGGCAGGCATATACTTACAGAATAGTCATGGGGGGTAGGGAGTGGATCTTCCTTCTACTGCAGGCATACTCTGGGCTGGACATGCTGGGAGTCAGCTCATGGCCTCAGATTCTTTTGGTTGGTCAGTGCTTGTCTCTGTCGAGACAGAAGG